>APFE031023465.1:4385-14949 GCA_000404065.3 Pinus taeda | reverse complement strand
TTTTTTTTTTTTTTTTTTCTACCGTATGCTACTTGAAAAACAAAATCATTCTCAAGTATAAGAATACTTCTAATGGAGCCATGTGCACATCAAGATTAGAGACAAAATGATGTGGAGGCTTGAAATGCATGCTTTGATAGGTATCCAGATTTCAGAGAACAAATGATTCGACTTTAAAGTGATTGAGCATAGCTGAGGAAGAGAGTACTGCTGCAACTTAGTGACCATCTGAAACCATATCTCAATATAGCTCTGATATCCTTGGTCCTTTTGTTGATCTGGATCATGTTCCATGTTGCCTTCTACCATGACTTTCTCATCTTTCTCTTTTTGCTGATCTTTCTCTTGAATACATGGAGGATTTGATGGTAACCATGAGGGAGCTTTCTCGATCTCTGATTCTGATGTCTTCTCTTCATCAAGTGCAGCCCATGGTTCTTTGATCTCCTCCTTTGAATCTTCTTTTGCCTTTGGTCCTTCAATGTTGTCAATATAATCTCTGTTTTGCAACACTTTTCCTGAGCTTTGGTGAAGATCATTGAGCTCAAGAGGAGTCATTTGGACATGTTGTGCCTCAACTTTGCAATTGGGTTGATTTATTCCAATGTGCAGGTTTCGAAATGGTGGTATGGGTAGTTGAGTGGGGGTGTATATTTGAGATGGATGTAGATGGGGTTGTAGTTGGGCAAGTGGTGGAGGCAAATGAGCGGGATGAGAGTTGTATTGGGGCCTCCATTCTTGGTGAGGTGCATTCCACTGAGGCTGTGGCTGAGCATAAGAGTGAAATGGATGAGGAGCTGGTTGGGCATAATATGGATATGTCAAGGAACAAGGAGGAGGTGTGAACCAGGAAGGATGAGCAGGGGGACCCCAAGAAGGAATGAAAGTGGCTTGATAGGGGTCATAATAGGTCTGGGATGTCCCTTGCATTTCCTGCTAGTAGGGTATGGGTCCATATGGCCTCCTTTGGTTCATATAATGGAGTGATTAAGTGGCTCCTTTGGCTCTCTGATATGTAGATTTAAGTCCAGGCAAGGAAGGGCACTGATTCGTAGGATGGTATTCTTCATAGACAAAACACACTTCTAGGGAGTGCATTGGACATTCGTTCTTAGGATTCTTTCTAGTCCACCTAGGACAAAAGATGACCAAAGCCCTCTTGGCTTCCTCTTGCTTCTTCTGGATCTGTAAGATATCTAGTTGCATGGCAAGAAATTGCCTCATATCACTCTTGAAATCTTCCATCTCATTTGCAAATTCATTTTTGGATAAGGTACTACTCCAAACATTTCTGCTTGTAGCCATTTGCTCCAGAGGAATGTTTCCTTCTTCTTCTCCCCTAGAAGTTCTTTAAATATGCCTTGACGTCTGCCCAGGGGTTCTTCTTAATGACCGCCATCGAAGAAGAGAGAAGGTTGGCTGTGTGAAGCAGTGGGGGTGTTGTGAAATCATTTTTCTAACTTATCTCTACTCCTACAAGGCATGAAAGAAAATCTTTTTGGTTGATTTTAGTTTTTTTTTTCCTACTTGTACCTGCAAAACTAAAATAGATTGAACTGCAACTAACTATCTTGCTGAAATGAAAATGTGGAATTGAAATGAAAGCAGGAAAGGACTAATCTATTTTGCTCAAATGAAATCGCAGGAATGAAATGCTAGTCTACGCTTGCAAAATTGAAATTGCGGAATTGAAATGCTAATCTATGAAAGCAAGAAATGTCTACTCTAATTTTGTGGAAATGAAATTGTAGAATGGAAATGAAATAAACTACTTAGCAGAAGGTTGTAGTAGAAAATAGAAGAATAGCAACAATCACCAATACTCTGATGCTTCCCCAGCAATGGCGCCAAAAAGATGGTGGGCCCCAGTATTGCAGCAATAATGTTGAACTCTTGGAACTCCCTTATTTAATTTTATCAACCCAGTAGTTCGTAACAAACTTGGAAGCGACGGTGTTGTATGCACAAGTACTAGCTCTTGTCGCAGCTGTCACTTGGTTAGCTAGACCAAGTCCGCTAGGAGCTTAAGCCAACTTCTATGAGCTCTTAGAAGAAGCTTTTAACTAATGGATGAAAGCTAACTCAAAGGAAGCTAATCTACTTGCGGAAAGAAACTGAAAGAAAAAAAGAAACGCAAACCCTAGCAAACCCTAATTCTACCAGCTAGTCCTACTGATGCAAGAAGGAAGATGCAAGCTACTGAATGAGATGCCATTGAATTCAGAAGGTAAAATGCACGTGTCTAAGCTACTTTTATAACGAAATCTAAATAAAACATCTTTTTGTATTTTTGAATGACTTTGTAGGATTAATATGCATGTGCTTTTACTATTGTTGAATGTGCAGAGGTGGATTGGTGGAAGGAAATGCTTGCAGGAGGTTGGGAAGGTTAGAAGAGGTCCTCAGCGCCCTTCCTGAGAGATTCACAAAGTTTGGCTATCAAGAAACCTCATTCGTGAGCTTCTACAGGAAGTCTGCAGGGGTTCCATCAGATGTTCTGGAATTTCTATAGGATGTTCTGTAATTTTCTACAGGATGTTCTGAAAAGTGGATTTTGGAGGGTTGATGGAGGAAAAATGGTAGGAAAGTGGGAATGGAGGTTGGATAATGATGTTAAGGGGTTCAGGACCTGCCGCATGAGGCTAAGGAGCGATAGGATTTGGTTCAAGGATGGAGGAAGCGATTATGCACAAGGATGTAGAAATTAGGGCAAGGTAGGAAAAGTATGGCAAATGAAGGGTAGGAATCATGGATTAAGGGTTGGTGTAGTTTATCTGATGGAGAAAAGGTAGATAGAAAGGTAATATAGGTGATCTGCACACAATTTTCTAAAACTAGCCAAACAAAGACTATGCAAACCCAAGATCTAGCTATCTTGACCTAATTTGACCTAAATAACAACAAGGAAAATGAACAACAGTCTATTTGCAGCGAAATCATATGAAGTAACTATGCAACTGAATAATCATGAACCTAAGCATGGAATCAAAATTGATATCAAGTTTGACAACTAAGAATCCAACACTAATACTTGCATGGTGAAGCAAAGACAATGTTTTTGTTGGCAGCAATGTCACCTTTGTCCCAGCTCACGATCCCACTGAGGGAGAGGTGAGATCAGAGGTGCTTGATGGCCTTTTTCTGGAGATATTCCCTGTTACTAATCTATGAACTAAATCTGAACAAGAAAAGATACTTTAACCATGAAAAGCAACCTAAATAACAAACCAAGATTTAAATCTAAATAACAGATTTAATTCTAAGAATGCAGCAAAGACACATGAAAGTAAACAAAGGAGGTATTGGGCACTTGAGATGGGCCCAAAGCCAAGAGATACAGCCCCCTAAGAGAGATTTAGATCTAGTGCAAAGTTGGATTCATCTTTATTTAGCAAGAAAAGAAGAGTTACATCAAAAATTGTCCACAAGGGAAAGCTTGAAAAGGTGCTGAAATGCAAAGCTAATCTACTGACTAAAATTGAACTACAAACTAGCTAACTTCTGCCTAAAAAGTGACTAACTATTGGCTAACCCAAATGAGGACCTAAACCCTCTTATTTATACAAATTTAGAACCCCAACAGTCCTCCTAAACTTTAGGGACTCGGCTGCCAAAACTTGTAGTTAACAGCAGTCCTACTTGACTTGCTTGGATGCCCTTGTGATAATTGATTTGGTGGCCCTTGAACTCTGAGCTGATGGTGGAGAATTCGAGGTAAGGGTCCATAAATGAAGGGGACACCTTCCTAAAAATCCTCTCCATGAATTTTGCTGCCAAGTGCTTATTTAAACCTTTGATTTTGTCTCCATATTGACCAAAAAGACTACACAAAGCACACATTAGACTTGTTGGCATAATGACTAACCCAATTCACTCTATTAGCATAAATATAATAAAAAACATGCAATAAACTAATGAGAATGGTGGATTAACTCGAATTAGGAGGTTGAATGAGCCCATATAATTATCCATTTTTCTGGCTCATCACCTCTCTTAATGGAAAGTGCAGTGGTTGTCCAAGCCTAAAATTTCTTCAACACAACATTTGAGTTCTGAGCAGATCTATTTGGTTTATTGTTGTTATTCCTTTTAAGTAAGAATCACCTAAAGGACTTGCTGCTGGTGGATTCCTCACTCGACTTTCTCTATAATTAAGAAACTTTCTTAGTGAGTGACTTGAATGCTTTAGTGAAGCTTTCAATATCTAAAGTATCTTCTTCTTTAGCCTTATTTGAAGAGGCTTGATACTTCTTACTAGTCTCCTTGGAGTCCTTAGAATCCTCATCATCATTAATAGCCACATTAGCATGCAAGTCTTTCTCTACAACAATTGCTTCAACAAAATTGAAAGATAATGTTTCCTTTACAATGATCTCTTAACAAAAACATGAATATTTGTTGGCAAGGCAATCGTATAATAGTATATTGGGATAAAACCATGGAGTTGCATGTTTATAGGAAACTTATTCAATATACAACTAAACCTCTTATTGAAATTGTGAACTTTTACTTTTTCCCCCATATTAATATTAACGAGATCTTTTAATAACATGGTGGGTGTTTTATCATGAGCAAAGTTTTCCAAAAATAACTTCTTAAAATCCCTCCAGCCATGGATCAAATTAGTAGGTAGACTATGGTACCATATTGTTGTTCTACCTTCTAGGGCGAAAGGAAAGAGTTTATAAGAAACTTCATCATAACGCCCCTCTAACATTCATAAATGCATGTAGAAATCGTCGAGATGGTCCTTTGCGTTAGTCTTCTGGTTAGGATCAAACTTTACTAGAAACTTCTCTAAATGTTTAAGCATTCTATGAAGATTTTCTATAAGGGTGAGTGCCCCTTTGGCCATCCAATCCAACTCTTCATTAGCCACATCTTTGTATCCCTGTTCCTCCTCCTTATCTAAGTCTGATGATACGTTTCCTTCACCTTTCAAATTTTCATCGTAATCAAAAGCACCCCACTGTTATTCTTAATCAGAAAGAATAAAATATTCCTTGTGCCCTTTGTCAATAGGTATAATCTCCTCTTACTGAATAGTTTCTTCTAAAGAGCCTGCTAGTTCGTCAAGGGTTGCAAAGGAAAAATATTCCATCAATGTAATCAATACACCAGTACGAGTTCTTTCTTTCTTTCTATGATGATGTAGGAGACTATGAGAAAAAAGAAGTAGGCTAATACGTTTTGAAAACTCATGGGTAATAGGCTAAATCACCTAGAATTGGTCATAAGTAACTTCATAGGCTAACTCCAGACTAGGTTGAGAAGACCCTCCTACCTCAGGAATAGGAGTTGGGTTGGAACTTAGAATATTAATTCATTATCTAAAATATGAATGATTAGGATGACATGACTTATGAGCCATAAAATGGTGGTTTCCCTCTTTCTATAACCAAAATGTTGATGATGCTAGAACCAACCAATATACAAGGGATCTCCCCGATATGAGGTCCTAATTAGGCCTCATACCATTTAGTGTAGGAGTCCCATCCAGAAATGATGTCTGATTTCCATTTACTTAAAGTTTTTCCTTGGCTTTAGAAATAAGCATGAGACAGTAGAGCGCATTTACTTTTGAATGAGAAAGAGAGTGTTCCTTGTGGAATATTCAATTATAAGGGTGTCAAGGATCCTCACTACAAGGGACAAAAGTATGTCTCTAAAAGAAAATTAGTAATACTATTCTAGTAAAGACACATGCACATAAACGAGGAAGAATCATTAGACATCAAGAAAAATAGTTCACTTACATCTAATAATTGTTATAGTCATCACAACAAATTTCCAACAAGTTGAACACCAAATTCACCGAAGTAGTTAAATTTTTTTAGTACATATGAAAACCAACATAATTTGTAAACATTAGAAGAGTAGTCACAAAACATCCACAATCTATGAATGAAAATATGTTGGTTGAAAGGCTTCAAGTATAATGTGAAATTTCTAAGATACACTAGTACAATGAACACCACTAGCTCCAATAGTGGAGCATTAGAGCCACTACTTATTGCCCAAAAGGAATATATTTGTCTCTTTAATTCCTTATGGGAGAAGCCAACATGAAAAATCTCCTACTTGTGTAATGAGGCTTATTTTGTCCCTAGACACATGACCTTTGATATCGCCATGACTCTTTAGTTTCTATTGTGAATTTTCAACTTCTAATGACCTATGGACTTCTAAATAAGCTTTGGATTTCTAAATTACTTTTGGGATTACATGTCTTTTAGAATTATTCATATCGCTCTTTCGTCCATATATGAATCTTAGACTTCCACATATTTGTCTTTACAATAATTACATAATTACATTATTTTTTGCACATCAACATGTAGTGAGAACATGACAAGCCACCAGTACTAATGACCTGGACTCATAGTGAATGATGACATGGAATTTGGTGAGAGGTGACAATGTTGCCACTTATGTCTTTAACCTTGCATGTAGCTTCTATGTTGTTAATGCATTTACCCTTTAAAGGGTCTTTGATCATATAATGTCTTTAGGACCACTTTAATCATCGGAATTCTAATGTTGTACATCCTGTCACTTCATGTATTTTTCACTCTTGAATGCTTCCTTAAACTCATCTATTTGACATATCTCTTTACACATCCTCGCCATACTATTATAGAATACATGAAACTAAGATCATTCATGGAAGGAAATCATAAGTTCAAAAATTACCCTATTCTAACATGTTTCAAGCAAATTTTCTAATCAGGATTCATCAGTGTGTTGGGAAGAATAGACGAAGCTTCAAGGTACAGGGCGTAATTTCAAGGGGAGAATGGCTAAATTCTTAAGTCTTGAGGATGTGCTATGCGCTCAAAAAAGAACACTAGAATTCATGGAGGGTGCCGGACGCACTAAGAAGAGGCAAGGGGGGCCATGATGTGCAACTCCTATTTTCTAGGAGTTCATAGTCAACTATTTACGGGGACTATGCAGTTCACTAGCTTAAGGGACTATGTAATTTATTATGACAAAGGACTGCGTAGTTCTGGTGCTCAGTGGATCGCACAACTTTGTCCCATAAGGTGATAGCATAATTTTATTTCATGGAAACAACATGCCTCAAAGTATTTTGTGGTTTAGTCTCACAGGGAGTTGCACAGTTGCTTGTGACGCAGGATTGCATAGTCCTCAAGGAACAACATGCAATCAGTGCTTGATCAAGGAAATAATTAGCTTGCATTTGAGAAGTATTTTCTTGTCTTCATAATTTTTGCAGTTCTTGTCGACAAGGCCTAATTGTCATCATGAAAACATAGTTAATACATCAAAAACCTAACATGAAATATTAAATTATTGCGACACTTAATAAACAAGAATAAAAATTGATGCCAGTTAAAACAATAGTTCTTATGGTCAAAGGTAGGCTCCAAAATAAAAGCATAGGAAAATTTTTGGAGGGGGGTTGTAGCAGATACAACAAATAAATATAATTAGTTAAGAGAAACTATAATCCTTTTTTTACAAATTATTCTTGTTCTTCCTGCCTTCTCGAATTATTAGCACTTAATATTTGTGTCAAGATATAAGTATATAGGTATATAGCTAAAAATATAATAAATAAAATTAATTTTTTCTTTTCCTCTAAACAAGCATACCCCTTATTGCATTATTTTGAATATTCTTTTATTTTTTTCCATAGGAGGTCCATTTTAGACCTCATAATTCCCTTAATGGATGAAAATGGACTATAAAGTACCTAGCATAATATAGAAAATGTACATAGATTAATTGATGTTGAACACTCATGGAATTAGTCAATAATAGACTAGTGGTGAAAGTCCATTGTCAATCTCAAGGTGGCCTACTAATGACGACTACAAGTTCCAAGGTACTGCTAGTTTCTATACCCTTCTATTAAAAAATAAGTCGAAATCGATAAGAAGAGATCTACCTAAGGAGGGTCGTGATATGTCTCTTTTCTATTGACACAAATAAAATGAGAGACATTGTGAAGAGGCATAGTTTCCATGCATAATGGACACATGGATGGTGGACACAAAATTTAAAGAAGATTGTGGACAATTGAGGCTTAAGCCCCTCTTGAACATAGTTGGAACAAAAAAAGAGTAATCAGTTAACATTGACTGATGACAGCCATGCAATATCATGCAACAACGTAGAAGGAATTGAAGCATGATCCATATTAACTAGTCAAAGGAGTATATGCCACATATGTATGGTGTGGCTCATACCCAAACTATAAAACAGTTGTAAGTTAAGGATGTGAATAGGTTCCATGTTTAAGGGAAGCATAACTAATGTTTCCATTTCTTCATGTGGACTTCAATAAAGCCCCCTGCCCTTTTTTTCTAATATCTCCTTCGAAGCTCAATGAGCATGAAAAAGAAAATAGGTAAGCATGATAGTGTCCTTTTATTTATGTTTTAATGAAGCCAAAAAAGAGTTAGGAATACACTCAATAAAGTGTCCTTTTCATGAGGTATTAATGAGCCAAAAAAGGAGGTGAGAGTGTGCTTTATATCCTTCTCATTATTTCAACATGTTAGGGAAATGGAGAAGAGTAAGTGTTTAATGTTTCTACTTTTAATGAGCATAAGAAGATCACAAATAAATCTTGTCCTAGGGGAGCTAGTGATATGAACATGTATCATTTAGTTACAAGCTATTTGAATCACCATAAGAAATATGAAGCAAAGGAACTAGAAATGAAAATTGACTCATTACAATGGTCTTCCAAGGACGAGTAAGGTCTTCAAATGGAATCAAATAACGATGGAAATGACAAGAGTCATCAATGGGGACTACATTGGAAGAAAGTGAACTAAGGAAAACATCAAGTGTTGCAATGGGAACTAACATATAAACAACAATAAGAATCAAAAACCCTAAGGGAACGTAAATATCATCAAGATCCTCCTCAATATATGTCCATAATATGGAAAAAGTGAAATCGATAAGGCTTAATTTCATGTCCAAAAGAGGATTCCTCGGTCTACAAAATGTCATAGCAAAGAATCATAATATAAAATGAGTGTTATTATAGGACATTCATGTAGGCTAGGCTCTAATTCTTGAGTTAATATGTGAAACTATGTAGAGACTATTGTCGCAACCTGGTAGTACTATACTTAAGGTACAATAAAGACAACAACAAAAAAGTCAATAATGGAAATAAAGATGTAAGGAAAGACCTATTCCTCTACACTAAGGTTAAGAAAAATGCATGTAAACTATAGTGGATGTCACTTCACATCAAATTTCTACAAGATATTCCTATTAAACATTGCAACTCATTCTATGAAAATCATCAATGACCATAGAAATCCATAAAATCAGGGAATCAAATCACCCAAGGTTATATGGGTGGGTATGAACGGTAGAACAAAGAGAATAAAAGAATTATTAATTTCATGGGCATGGTACAAAGGGATAACCAAGGTAAAAGGGGTGATTTTAACTATTGTTGTGTATGCTTTGACTAATGTTGGAGGAAACCCCATTTTCACCCAAAATTATAGCATATATCCCAAGATATTTGACTCAATATTTTTCACTTCATCATTACTAAGTTAATCCTCTAGTCTCCATCTTTCATCTCATTATATTTTTTGATGGATTCTTGTGAGAAATGAGGTTCATAGGGCCTCATCATTGTCTTAAGCCCTTCGTTTCTCTATATTATGCTATGTAAAGAGATGAATAATCCTGTATTTATATATCTACTCACACGTTTTGTAACAATTACTCTTATTAAGATTAACGAGAGTTATGGAGCTATAATTTTTCTAAAACTAGGCTAAGGGAAGTCAATTTTCAAGGCTATATTATTTAGGTTTCTTTTGATGATGTTAATATTCAAGTGCTATAGGTTTAAATCCATCATGGTTTAATGGAGAGAGTAAGAACATGAGGATGATGAAATGAGATCCCCCGATCATTGTCCACCCTTTAGACACTACGTGTATGTGGCCTCCTTAAATGTTTATGAACACAAAGTATGAAGGGCCACAATGTGTCTCATTGGGATGCAGGATCCCATTAACTAGTGGTTCAATGCACATGGTAAAACCTTGATTTTTGAGGTTAAATAAATATGCATTATCACTTGATTATTTAAGAAGTGAGCTCCAATTATTAGTATTCAAAGGATAAAATGGAAAAGAGGAAGAGATTGTATAGGATTATATAGCCAGATAATACAAACCTAGAACTTAGAAATCAAGAAGAAAGTTTCCCATTAAATAGGTAAAATGTATCACACTCTATACTAACCTTTTAACCATAACTTAAGAAGTTGATTTGATAGAGCCTCACTTGGATTATAAAGAACAAGTGGAAATTGTACTAAGAATTTTTCATCAGTGTATTTAATTGGAGTGAAAGCTTGCTAGAAGGCATGAAAGAGTAGTTTGGGTATGGAAACATTCTATTTACATTCTTCATTGACATAGTATTTTTTATGTGTCCATGTGTCAACACCACTTGTAGGTCCATTAGAGACGTGCATGAATCAATCGACTTATGCCATGGTGAGGCAAGGAGGAAGAATGTTGGAATTACGACTAATGTGTTGTCCTTG
>APFE031023464.1:1631-13954 GCA_000404065.3 Pinus taeda | reverse complement strand
TTCCACTCTCATTGTTGTAATGATTGATGTTGAGTTATATCCTTCCTGACTGATGTATAATTGCATTTATTAGATTTCACGCTTGTGTTTGTGTTGTTCTCTTTGTGTGCAGGTGTCCATTCACGAGGATAGTGGAGGATTGTGACTGGACAAAGCAAAGGAGCGTGGGCGACGTCCCTTCTACGTACAAAAGCGTTGGAATCCAAGTAGGTCTTCATCACCTACCTTTTATTTGCAATTAGGGACTTGCGTGATAGCATTGTTTGATTGTTGCTAGACCCGTTCTGGGCTAGCAGGGATCGCCTCTATCCGTAGAGGGGATTTACCTCTCCAACAGTCATGGCATTTAAAACTTAAATTTTCTCTATGGGCAAATAGAATTTGTAGTAAAAGGTCTATAGGAGTTTCTCATTATGAGTTAGTTTATGGAATTGAAGTTGTTTTTCCTAGTTCTCTTGGAGTTCTAGTCATGAAACTATTACAGGGACTAGAAGAAGAACCAAATGCTATCCAAAGGAGGATCAACCAACTAATGGCTCTACAGGAAAAAAGAGAAGAAGTTTACAGAAATCATCAACAATCTCAGAAAAGAATTAAAAAGGAATTTGATAAAAAGACAAAAGAAGAAAACTTTAGTCCTCGAGATGTAGTTTTGAAGTGGGAAGCTAATATTGAAGATAAAGGAAAACACGACAAGTTTGAAAATATCTAGAAGGGGCAATATAAGATCTCAGCCTATCAAGGAAATAATACATTCATATTGCAAGAGATGGATGGTCAATTGTATGGGGGATGACCTATCAATGGTACGTTTCTCAAACATTATATCTCTTGATTCTACTCAGTTGAATGAAATACCATTGTATATAATCCAGTTTTATTTTCTCATTTGCAAGTGTGGATGATCTATTTGACAAGTTTGGGCCTGAAGTAAGGCCATAAAAACTTGGAGATTATGTCATTAATTTGTTGTTTTCAAAAAGGAAACTCATATGTTGGTTCTTTGCTACTCCATAGGGGTGCAACATCCCCATTGGAGCCATTGTTATAATTCCATTTGCTTTGAGGTTATCGTTTCATAATAGACTTGTCTGATAGTTTTACAAACTTTTGCAGCAACTCCAGTTCAGCAAACCCGTAATTTGCTACGAAATTCCCTGACAGTTCTGTAGCAAAACGATCCGTCCTGACACTTGTCTCGCTACGAAATTTTGTTGCTGTGTAACGACTTTATTTAAATGATTGTTCGTGATGTTAGAGTTGTACCGAGTCTTGATACACTTTTATTCTCATGTCCTCCACTCCTTTTCATTCACCCTTACCTCTCCTTTTCCCCTTTATACCGTATACTACTATCAAAAAGTTCACAAGTGTTGTCGTTGAATAGGGTATGTGCTGTTAAAACAAGTTTAGGTGCGGTCTGAGTGAGGTCTAGGTGTTCACAAATTGGTTTGCAGGTGAAGAGGAAGTAGCTCACAAGAAAATCTTGACGTGTTGATAAGCATGGCGACCAGAAAACAATACAAAGGAGGTGTTGTAGTGCGTTATGAGCCCACATATATGAAACTGCTTGAAGAAGACCTAGCTTTTGTACAACCATTTGCCAACGTGGGATGTCTAACGATTTTTCCAAAAATTGAAGGGTTTTCATGCACAAATCACTAAAGACTTTACCATGAATTTCACAGGGATGGGCACAAAGACTGGCATATTAAGTTTGAATGTCTCTCCAGACACCATTTCCCATGCTACTCAAATCCCAAGATCAGGGGAAATATGGTTTAAAGTCCAGAAGTTCCAGCTACATAATTGTGATGAATTCATGAAGGAAGAACATCGAGGGATTGATATGACAACAAGCATCTCCAGAGCCTGCCTTAAGGAGCATTATTCCAAGTTGTCGTTGGTTATTAAAAAGAATTTTACATGTGAAGGAAGGTTCCATATGGTCTACCAGTACCACTTCAGGTTGATGCTCCACTTACCAGGTAAACAACCCTTAGATATCCCTTTCTACCTCTTCATAAGCCTAGGAAAAATGGTTGACAATATTCAAGCTAAACTAGATACAAGCAGTACCTCTAGTTTTCATTATGGTCTTATCAAATTACTAGTGGTTGAAAAGTTAAATAGATTGAAAAGAGATTGGATTACCTTTTTGTTATTAAGTGGGTATGAATTAGATTTTTCTACCCCCTCTGGGAGAACTCCTAAATCTAAATCCACAACGCCTAGAAAAGAGCAACAATCAGTAAAAGAACAACAACCAGTAGCAGAGAAACCTGTAATTGAAGCTTCCACAAGTACTAAAAGGATGATGACCAAAAGACAGAGTAGAGAACGGAGTACAAATAAGGGAAAACTGACTAACATTCTTGAAGCTATAGACATTGAAGAAAGTCTAGTTGAGTAGCCTATACAGGTGACCCAAATTGAAACCAAGAAGAAAAGAAAGAGAGCTAGGAAATTAGACTTTACTCAAGAAGAACATGGTTTCAATTTTAGGCCAAGGAAACCTTTCACAAGATCAATGCGGCAAGTTGAAGAGATACTTGAAGCACCATTGGACAAAATAGAACCATCAAAGAAAAAGAAAGACAAGGAGGTTGTTCAAGAAAAAAGTGAAATAGAGGTCCTACAAGAATAGTTAAGGGATTACAGATGATAAGTTATCAAGACCAAGCTTGAGTTTGATAAATACCAAAATGAAGTGTTAAAAAATATAGATTTTTATGATGAAATTGTAGACAAATCTAAAAAGATGATAAGAAGAACTCAGCCTTTGCACAAAATGTTGTAGCATATGTATAAAAGGAATAGTTGGTTACAGGCAAATAGAAAAATCTTACAGGGACAAGTCATAGCACTAGAATCTCAAATTGAAATGATCCAAGCTGAACTCAAAAATAAAAACCTCAAGATTGAAGTAAGTGTTACTCCATGATATGGTAAAGTTTTTAATTTTGTCTTCACTATACCTAAATCAGTCAACTCAGCTATATATATAATTAACATGATAATAGGAGTCATAAGGAGGCATTAAGAATCATGAAAACTAGAAAAACTTAGAATTTTGGAACTTTCGTAGCAACTCCCCATAATGAAGCTGAGAATATACTACGAAACTGTTGTAGCTTTACATGGAGGTTAAGGCTAGTCTAAAGCTTAACAAAGATAGTTCTAAAGTCCTATGTTTAGCTTACAAACATCAAAGAAGACCTCAGAACTAACAGAGAGAGAAAAGAGGTAACATAAGGGTGTTTTTTGAAGTTTCTACCAAAGTTTGCTACAAAACTGCTGAAAACTTTGTTTGCTACGAAATCATAAAAACTCTGTTTTTTTGCATTTTTGAAGATTTTGAATATCAGACATCCAAGCTCCAAATGGATCACAGATCATCAAGGGTGTCCACTTCATCATGTTAAACTCCTATTTTTTAGCATGCCAAGTCAACACATAGCTACATCAGCATAATAGCCAACTCATTAAGACATTCAACACAAAAGAAATTTAATTGATATCTATTAACAGGTCGAAAGTGTAATGGCACTCCAACAAATCTAGCTTGTAGTTGGGCTAGGTTATTTCATCAACAGAAAGTGGTTAAAGATTTAAAGCTAGTAGAGTCCTAGTTGAATTCCAACTATGTAAAAACAGAAAATCCCTATGAGGACTCTATTCGTTAGAATAAAAATAGGAATAGGTCTCTTAAATAGTGGATCGAATTTGGCCCACGTGGCAAGATAATGTAAAGAGATATTTTCTCTATAAATAAGTGACTTTTCGACTTTGAGAAGGGTTGATGGATAATATGAAGAACTGACCTTATGTAAACTTTTGATCCTTTTGGATAGAAAAATTGTAGCAACTTTGTTTTTGTACCTGAGATTCATGTCATGGCTTTCGTGTGTTTTTAACATGTTGTTTCTAGTTTTACATAGTATCTTGATTACTTGGAAATCTTCTCAAACTGCTCCAATTTCCTTCATTTATTATGTATGATTGTGGATGTTAATTTGATATCAGTTTCAAATCTATAGATGCCTTAGCTTCCATCAAATATTGTTGTTGGCATAAGTTGTTTTAATCTGACTCCATGTCCAATGGTGGCAATCATCACATTTTTCTTCACCTACAAAACTACAAAAATAGATAAAAGTTTGTCATATGTTTTATGAATTGCTTTAAGTAAATTTGATAAAAAAAAATTGAGAGAACCCTCTCAGATTGGAAGGGCCAACTTCCAATCCAAGTGGTCTTAAATAGTTACACTAGGTTAAAGGTTGAGACATCCCAATTCTTTCTAGCCAAATGATAACACCTCCCACACATCAAGATGTAAGCACTACTTAATGAGGTGCTAAGTGATGCATGGGTCTTCGACTAAGTGAGAGAACTGCAACGGTCATGAAGTATGATACCATCTTGACATGAGAGCTTATGTTGGTGTTGAATGTTAGGGGGGCCAATGACATTAATAGGAAATAATGATTACCGTTGTGCCACCACGAGGATGTCCCTGAATTGGGGGGAGCACCCAAGGTACTTCCTCAATCCTGGAAGATGGGTGTTGAAGTCGATGGGAAAGACGCATCAACTGCCTGAACTGTTGATTCAGGAAATCAAGTGTGTAGTGAAACAAATTGTAATATGGTGGGTCAACAAGGCATGGTAGTGAAAGCTGACAATATCAATGGATGTGGACAACTTGCCCGAGGTTGGAGCTATAATGTGAGTGGTGGCAAACAAAACAGTTCTTCTGACAGTAGTGGCCTGGGAGTTAGTAGGACATCCAGGATAGGTGTGAATATGTTCTGACATACGTGAAGAGGGTGAATCAATGTTTATTATGTGCGAGTTCAAACCAAGGGCAACTAGGGACTGTCGTTGGGTACAAGGCATGAAAATATTTGTGGGAACCATTTTCCTAGAAAAATATTTGTACACTTTCCAAAAGAATTTAAAGGTGGTTTGGGATGTACATACATGGAGATAGTTGCCCCATGAAAATAATGACCTGCATGATGATGGAGGTAAAATGTATTTGCGGAGGGCAGGGGTCCCATTGGTTGGTCTTAGTGATGGGTTGATGAGGCAGATGAAGTGATAAAAAAGAGCTTATGTTGTATGAAGGAATGATAAGCCCAATGTAGAACGTAAAAGAGCATTCACTTTTATCCGTCGTGAATGAGTAAGGTGGCATGGGAGTAGGGTTGGTTAGCAGTAAGTGAAGAAAAAGTGAATGAGGCTAACCTTCAAGGCATGCAAGTGAGATGGTTCCTAGGCCAGATTATATGGTTATGGATTCCAAATAACATGTGGGGGTCTATAACATGATGTAATCCATGAGTTGGGAGGCTCTATTGATAGATATGGGAATTTACCATGTGCAAGGGGAGGTGGTGGTAAACGTGGTCGAGATGGTGGACCCTATGGTGAGATTTGGAGAAATAATGTCAAGATATGCAAATCTTTGTAGGAATCCTATCATGCCAAGTGATGAATGATAACTGCCCTGTCGACGGCCACCAGGGTGTTGACTTTGGAAGGAAGTTATTGACATACCTACAACTTCAACGACCAATACCCCAAGTGAAACCACCTTGATAAAAACATATGTAAGCTGAAAATAGGCTAAACTAGATGAATCGAAAAATAGGAGAAGGCACACCTGAAGTGATTCTTTGAGCATGCAGTGGGCCGAAAAAATGAGTTTGGGGTTGAAATGGAATGGAGGGTACCATGATGAAGATGATGTGGTATTGATCCTTGTGTCTCTTACGGTTTTGAAAATCGAGGTCATGACCTCCTGTACTGGACTCCAGAAGATGATAAAGAGGGCGATATATAGGGAAAAGTGGACGATATGCCACCTCATTTTTACTTTCTATCTTGGGAGGTCAGAGTTGTTCCAAGAGTTGTTTCCTGTCGTTGCGGTCAGGCTATGCACTCGGGTAGCACGCAAGGAGAGATAGGTTAGAACATGCAACCTTAACTTTATCATTTTGGTAGACTAAGCTAGGTAGGCCGTACATGGGTGACCTATACGACCATTTTTAAGGTAAAATAATTTGACCGTGTGGGCGACTGAGTTTCATTCTCGTAATTCGCCATGTGAGTAGAAGGGTCGGTCGCGGTGTCAGTTCGGCTTAGGGGGCCAAATCCACGGTATTTTTGGTTAGACAATGTTGTGACTAACCTTCCTAAGGCCGCACCACCAATGCGTCTGTAATAAGATAAGGTGCACATATGAAACATCTTCTTATTGAGCAGACACAAGACCTAGTATCCAGCCGCGCTACAACTAGTGGCGTGGAAAAGGCATGGTGCACGCATATGTTTAAAAAAATAGACACGCGTCCCACACACTTTTTAGTGTTATATACACACAAATGTGTTAAAATGATTTTTGGTAGCCTTGGAGGATGGGTTTTTTTACTTTTGACATATTTGATGGCAGGATGATCATGTTGTGGATATAGAGTGATTGGAAGCCCCTGCGCACAATGATTGCAGGGGATGTTGCTGCTAGTAGGACACTAACAGGTTGGGGGTTGTTGAAGTTTCTTCAAAACCCCATTCTAAGTTCACAGGATGCATTCTTGCAGTTCCTGATCCGTCGTTGGAATGAGGACCATTACATTTTTTTTATCAGACAAGTTGACCTAGATATATATCTTAAGGTAGATGTGTACTTTATGACTGGTTTGGTGCCTTGTGGGGAGGTATTATAGATTCCCTTGCCAAGTGGGCAGGTAGACATTCATGAGTGAGCATATGGCCACTGTTGTCCCAACCCTATTAATGAGGAGTGTGTCTGTGTTGCTTCTATCCTTGATCTAACCGAGCGAGTTGTGATGGCGATAATTGTGCAGCTTGTAGGGTCGATGGATCCTCACTGGGTTTCGGGGCCACAAATTGCGGTGCTGTATAAACTGCAGGAGGACCACTTTTATGACTAGGTCAGTTTCATGTATAGAGGGATGGTGTCCCAATTGACATAGATGTGACAGGGTCGGGTGCAGAGCTTCTGCTATGCCAACATTTTGTGCAACATATTGTATGAGAGAGTAGTTATGCTTCGATATTTTTTGCCAGTGCCTCCAGAACCTACTAAAGAGGAGACCCACGGATTAGGCAATGGGCTCCCATGATGTCGCAGGCTGGTGGTGGTGTGACAGAGCATTATTAGAATACCATTCTGGAGGTTTGGTTAAAATCCAACCCTCAAGTGATTCTAGAGTACCCCTATCGCAGTGTGGACTTTAGGGGCAATCCAGATATGGGGCTTCCTCCTGGTGATGCTTGGGGACTAGTAGGTATGTGATTTGTGATTTTTGAATTTGTCCTTTTTTACATGTATAGATGTGATGCATCTTTTAATGATGATGATGATACCATGTATGTTCTCTTACAAATGTGGGACTTTGCAGACGACCGTTGGCCTACTTGGTAGGAAATGATCTTCTTCGCATGGATGTAGCAGTGCGGTTGTTGTGCCGTAGTGATGGAGAGGTTCCAGGGCTCAGGATGATCTTGAGAAACTGACACAACATCGTCAGCTGGAGATTGGTTGTCCCTCTAGAGAGGGAGGTAGCTCCTTCACCTTAGTGGAGATGATCCAGATGCAGGAGCATGCCGAGGTGGAAGAGGCTCGGACAAAGACTATAGAGACTTTAGAGGCTCAGGTGAGAAACTCAAAGGATGCATGAGGTCAAGCAATCACCCTAACGCTGGGGATTCCCAAAGAGGGGTGAGATGGCTTGGGGGAGGAGGTCTTGGAGACAGTTTTGGCACATGACAAAGCACAGTGTCCTACTCTTTGTCACTTCACTATGACGCTAGCGACTGCGGGTTCTCTCCTACTACTAGATGTGGCAATGGGACCTTTGACATAAGGTGTAGGGGAACAACTCTAGATAGATTTTATGAATGTACTAGTGAAAGCACCCATTATGAGGATGCTCCTTATTTTGTTGACTTATTTTTCCTCGCCTTGAGCCAACGGATGTATATATATATTTTTTGTACTCATATACATATATATATATATAATTATATATATATATGAGATTTTTTATTTTTTATGACTCTTATGATGTGTCTTGATGTGCATGCTTCTATATATGTGATTTATGTATGCATTTATGTGATGGATATTATATTGACGCTTCATGTTTCTTGATGGCGATATATATGTGATACATGTCAGTCTAGGATTTGATTAGCTATGTGGTCAACTAGATGATTTTGATTTCTTGGTATATGTGTAAATGTTATATGATCAAAACTACAGGTTAGCCTTTGGGCAAGCAAATATTTCTGAAAGAGGCATGGATCATGAACCTTGAAGGTTTTATTCGACTATGATACAAGAAGTTGGGAATCAAGGAATACATACAAGTGACTAATACCTAGATGGGAGGCATTGGCCAAGAGGCCTATGATGGGTTCGTACTCATCTTGATTATTGGTTTTTGACCCTATCCATATTCCATTCTTGAGACAAGGTGTGTGGTCGAGAGAGTATATGGCCCAGGTTGCTGCAACGAGGTTTTGTGACCATCAAGAAGCACCATTAGTGAACCTGTGGTGATAGATTGTCGGATGATCCATATGTGAGGCATGATGAGAGAAAGGTTTTAGAGTGTATCCATGATGAATTGTTCATCATAAAAATAAGTCACGGTACATAAATGTTCATTTTAGGGCTACTTGTGATGTTATGTATGAAAATTTTTAAGATAGAACCCATTGGCGAGATATTTGAGGCAAGTCCCATTGGGCTCTGCTAAGATGTATGCCCCCTTGAGGAGGCAATATTTTCCAATCTAAGGGCCCTTTCATTAATGTATTGAATTTCCATGGTCGTAACGCTTCTTTGGCAACATTGTAACGAAGGACTAACTCCCCCTCAGTAAAGCATCAGGGGTGACATTGCAGTCAAAAGTGGCTTTCGTCCACTTTTTGCGTGCTTTGTTATGCTAGAGAGATTCTTGTCGACTTTCATCAAATTGTTCCAGCTGGACCAACATTTGTTCTAAAGGTGAAGTGTCGGTGAGAATTTCAATGGTTGAGTGCAAAGTCGGGATATCACACTCAATGGGGAGGACAACTTCAACCCCATAAATTAACAGGAAGGGCGTGAAACCTGTACATGCTTTTATCGTCGTGTTATATGTCAACAGGGATGAAAACACCATATGGCACCAATTGGTTTTTTGGTTTTTCACCATACGATGCAACATCGTTTTGAGGAATTTTTTGACAACTTTTACCTAGTCGTTGCATTGAGGGTAGTATGGGGAAGTGAACCCGTGGGAAAAACCAAGGTGTTCAGATAACTCTTATAATATTTTGTTTTCAAAATGTTTGTTGTGATCAGATACCAACTCCTTGGGAACACTGAATCGTGTTATGACATGGTTAAAGAAAAATCATGCAGCGGTTTTTGCAGTGTTATTCTATGTGGGTGTGGCCTTTGCCCATTTGGTGAAATAGTCAACGACAACCACAATGTACTTATGGTTGCCTGATGACGGGTGTTACAAGTCATGAAGTCTATTCCTCATTTGTAGAAGGGGACATCGACGATGACCAGGTGTAGGGGAGATGGTGGGGCTCACGCCTTATGAGCGTATCATTGACATCACTCACATCTCTTGACTGCCTGAATAGAGTCATGGAAAAGGGTGGGCCAAAAATAACTAGAACGAAGGACTTTCTAAGCAGTGGCCATTCCTGAGAGGTAGTTGCCACAAGCCCCACTATGGCAATCATTTAAGACTTTCTCAACTTGTTTGTGAGTAAGGCATCGACAGAGTATGGTTGTTAGCTTGTTGGGACCTGACCCAGGTTCAGAAGTGATTTAGCCAAACAAATCCAGAAAATACCGACCCTTTCAGCAATAGTCCGAGGAGCACGGACTGATGTCTCACCCGAGGTAGTATGGGAGGGTGCTAGAACCAAGTTTCTGCACCTTAGGGATGTCTTGATGAAGTCTAGGAAGTTCGCAAACCGATCCTGCACGCTTGCGCCGGTCCGTGCAGCCGTCTGGCCTTCGCGCAACTCTGTAAGAGTGCAGAGAGGCACTATCTAGATCCTTTATCCTTACAGTGTTATTATTATAGATCTTAACTTAATTATGTGGGCCCAATATTCTCATCAATCATTCAATATTTATAATAAGTGCACGCAATCATAAATTGTAAAGAGATGCAAAGATATAATAGAAGCATAAACACACAGATCTACGAGCAGATGCACAATATTTCAGAATCAACTTATCTTTTATTAATCCTCCATTCGAGTACAATTCCAACTCCGCCCTGCGCATTCAGCTACAGGGTCCACGCACACAGCTGCGGACTCTACCAGGCCTCTAAACACAAAGATGCAAAGCCTCCTCATATTCCTACAACCCAAGACTCAGACTTACAGAATCAAAGCTAATTCCTTATTCAAAAATCCATAATACTTCTCCAAGCTAAGAACTAAAAACTGACTTCTACACTTAGAGCCTCGCTCTATTTATACATTCCCATGGTCCGCTAATTATGGGTAGGCTGACACATTCTATATTAAATTACAATATTTTAGGGTGGATAACCCTAGACTCTCGTGCTCCACGCTCGCATTTCGCGGGGTCTTACATTACATTTGACCAAAATTCGAGCTACAAGCCCCAAAAACCCGCTATGGGGGGATCCACTGCCCAACAGGCCCCCAACATAATCATCATGACTCGTCCCGAGTCACTCGGTTGGTGTGGCGATCCTTGCGTGAAGTCCATCCAACTGTGCCTATATAGCGTGAAGGTTCGCAACTCCTCATGTTTTCATTGTATGGATCTGCTCCCTTTCTACTTTAGACTCATCTGCGTCTGACTTGATTCTCAACTTCGATGCCGGCTTCTAGTACTTATGTTTATAGTCTCGCACCTCTGTCCGGCTTGTTGGGTCGTGGAGACTATGATTCAGTCGGTTAGTCAGACAGTCGACCCACCCGTGTAGGGCTTCAGGCGACTACCATTTACTCTTCCTGGGAAGGGCTCTCCGTTAAGTTTTACTAGCTGGACCGCGCCTCCGTCTGTGACCTCCTTTACGACATATGGTCCCAACCAATGTATTCTAATTTTTCCATGAAATTTTTTGAACTTGTTGTCATACAGCAACACTAAACCGTTTACCTTGAATGTGCGCAACTTAAGATGGCAATTGTGCCAAGCTTTCTCACGTTGTTTCTGTACCTGCTAATGGAATCTCGCCAGAAACCATTCTTCCTCAAGTTCTTCCAGTTGCGCGAGCCTCTCTTCCAAGGCTTCACAGTCTGACATGCCTGTCATTGCTACTATTCGCAAACTGGGTATGATGTATTCCATTGGCATGACTGCTTCCGTGCCATAAACTAACCTGAAAGGTGTCTGACCCATCCATTTCTTGCACTTGGTTCTGTATGCCCATAATACGGCAAGTATGTGTGAATCCCAGTTTTTTCACAATGTGTTACATACTTTGGTCAGCACAGTGTCTAGAATCTTGTTGAATGCTTCTATTGTCACATTAGCTTGCAGATGGTACGGCATACATTGCTGATGATACACCTGGAACTCCTCGATGAGTGCGCTGATAGTTTCATTTAGGAAGTGCGTTCCGCGGTCACTCATTAAAATTTTTGGGCATTCAAATCGTGTCAACAAGTTTTCGAAAAAAAAAATCGCAGTTGTGGCAGCCGTGCAGTCCTTAACCGGCTGTGCTTTTGCCCATCGGGTTAGGTACTCTATCGTGACGATGATGTAGTGCGCACCCATTTTCCCCTGAGGTTTGATTGACCCCACAAAATCTATTTCCCATTTTTTCGAATGGCTGCAACGTCATCTATGGATTGAGTGGCATCTGTTTGGTCAATTTAGTGTGATCTAAATTGCTATTTATATTGTCAACCCGAGGTTCATAAACTAACGAAGTGAGGTGTACTATATGTACTTAGATAACCATTTCCTTAGGCTTTTGTCGTTTTAAGCTTTTTAGTTTGTTTTTGGATTTTATTTTTCTTTAATGTGTGATGATGAAAGTGAAGTGTGAAGTGTGTGGAGTGTAAATGGTGATGATTTCTAAACTTGAAAAATGCTCAAAAGAAGGCTTTACAGTAACTGAAATGAAATCAATTCTTAAGAGAAAACAAAATGCATCAAAAAGCGAACTAATGGCAATGGCCCAGTATCCTTGCTGCTGAAAATAAAAAGAAAGAAAAAACTTGAAAAACAACTCAAACTTAAAGTAAAGCAGCTAATTCACACTACTTTAACTTTTTAGATCCTTTGC
>APFE031023454.1:23762-35809 GCA_000404065.3 Pinus taeda | reverse complement strand
AGAGAAGTAATCACAGATGGTGGACCACAATTTGTTGGAAATAAACTAGCTACAACACTTAACAATTATCATGTCCAACATAAGATCACTACCCCATACCATCCGCAGGCAAATGGGCAAGTAGAAAGTAGTAATAAGGTCATAGAATCAATTTTAACAAAAACCATTGCAGCGCATAGGTGTGATTGGGCCGCTCGGCTACCTGACGCACTGTGGGCCTATAGAACCACATGGAGAAGTACGACAGGCTATTCGCCTTATCAATTAGTGTTTGGAAAACAACCAATTTTCCCCATAGAATTCGAAATCCAAACGCTACGAACTGCACAAGAAGTCGGCCTAGATCTGAGTGAGGCACAAATCAATCGACTACAAGAGATTAATGAATTTGACGAAATTAGGCTCTCTGCATTACAAAATACAACATTGATTCAATGGCAGCGAGCTAAATGACATGATGCACTTATTAAGAATAAAGTCTTTCATGAAGGAGACTAGGCTCTGTTATACGTCTCTCGGTTTCAGGACTTCCCGGGGAAACTCCAGACTCGATGGTTAGGACCATACGAAATCGAGAAGGTACATGACAATGGGACCCTTACCCTGATCACAATTGACGGTTCTGGATATGCGTTCAAAGTAAATGGCCACCGAGTTTGTCTCTATCGAAAGCCACTCACTCGGGAATCCTTCTGTCAGCAGCTACGACAAGATACTGATTTGGAAATTTTAGGAGAGGAAGCGAAATCTTCCTCACCTATAACTTAAGCAATTCATTTTTTTCATAACTTGTACATAACATCCTGTATATATGCTCTTTTGATTCTCTATTTGCATTCTCAGTATTTTTGCTACGTTATTTGTGTGATTCTTCTGTTCCTTTTCAAAAGGAACAGCATTTGCGTGATTTTTCTATTCCTTTTCAAAAGAAACAGCATTTGTGTGATTTTGCTGTTCCTTTCCAAAAGGAACAGCATTTGTGTGGTTTTGTTGTTCCTTTCCAAAAGGAACAACATTTGTGTGGTTTTGTTGTTCCTTTCCAAAAGGAACAGCGTTTGTGTGGTTTTGCTGTTCCTTTTCAAAAGGAATAGCACGTGCGTATTTTTGTTGTTCCTTTTCAAAAGGAACAGCACTTGTGAGATTTTGTTGTTCCTTCTCAGAAGGAACAACACTTGTGTGACTTTGCTGTTCCTTTTCAAAAAGGAATAGCACTTGCGTGTTTTTGTTGTTCCTTTGCGAAAAGGAACAGTACTTGGGCGTTTATGCTGTTCCTTTGCGAAAAGGAACAGCACTTGCGTGTTTTTGCTGTTCCTTTGCGAAAAGGAACAACAATTGTGTATTTTTGCTGATCCTTTGCGAAAAGGAACAACATTTGAGTGTCTCTGCTGTTCCTTTCTCAGAAGAAACATCATTTGTGATTTTTCGTTTCTCCTCTCAAAGAAATGGTATCTTACGAATGGATTCTTCTCTCAAAGAATGCCATCGGCATGTTTTTGCCCTTATTGGGATGCTTTGCGACCATGGTCTCCTCAATCTTCTAGATACATCAATGAATTTATGCAATGAACATAAACCATGATATACCGAAATCAGCATATCATAAATCGCTATTACTATGAAGCCAGTATGTATAAGAGGACAAGAGGAGGGACATTAACTTTTCATCTTCGCTGTCATTGTCTTATTCCCGAACCCTGGTTTGGTGATTTTTATCATGATGATTTCCCTAAAATCTTTCTTGATTATTACTAAGGAATAAGAGCAAACGATTTATATCTGTCTGTTGGGATTATAAGACTTCTTCCACCATTCCCCGCTCTTAAGGAGTGCGGAACCACCCTTATGAGGAAATACACAAAAAAGAGAAGGTGCTCTGCAAAAGAAAAACAAAAGCAAAATATGAAAATCGTCAAATGCAGGATAGGGGGTCTCATTCAGAGCTAGCCTACCATGATCATAAGGATGGAAGCGAAGTGGCATTCCCATTACGGCCACCACACCAGGGATATGGTCCGATGGTAAATTAACAAGCAAACCTTGGAACAGGGGGTCTCATCACGAGCCGGCCTGACCACGTTTCGTGCCTATATTGTGAATGGCATTATGGCTATCTAGTTACCAAGCCGGCATAATGGCCTGCATTTTGACAAAGCACTCTTCAGAATATACACAAAGGATCATGGTTCCGGAGGGTGAAATAAACAACTCTGCCAAGGTTATGAACACCTGTTGGCAGCAGAGCTCTGTTAATGGCATCGAAGTCGTAATATTTACACCAACAGGTATGATATTAAATCTTCCTGTCTCTTATATCCTTTGCATAAATCATATGTCACACCCCGATATATATATCGCATGAATATTTATTACCACCGATCATGGCAACGGAACTGACAATGACTACTGGAGACTTCGTACATTTGATAGACGTCCAATCCCCCGGTTCCTCATTATATCATGCAGGCTCTTATATAAAACACGATCTACCTTTTTGCCTCGGTTTCGGCATTTCGTTGTTTTTTTACAACATGGCATAATTCCATATGCTGTACTTTATGATTTGACTCTCGACTGGTTGCTGCTCCTCTCTTTGATGGATGGGGGCAGCTTATCAGATCGCGGGGGGGAGGTAACCTCATTACTCCAGGGATTACGTGGCTGCACACCATTCGGGCAAGATAATGTACGAAGGAATGGCATGGTTTAACGGTATGATGATTCCATCCTACGGAGATTGTTGTCCACGATCTTTTTTTCATTGCATGCTCTGTGATCCTTTCCAAAAATTGGCATTGATCATCCTCTCTGCGTCGTAAATACCGCAAACAGTTGCTATTCCATTTATGAGTTGAATCATGGGCGGAAAGACGGTCTGAAGCAAACCTCACAAGCTGACAGTTTCCACTACTGCTCACAAAATCCTGGAAAACGCAGGATGGTTGAATTACTTCAACCGCCTGCAAGAATCAAACGAAGCAGTACCGTTGGAATTCCTGCAGAATTTGCAGGAAAACTACTCTGTAGTAGGAGGAAAGCGGATAGTGGTTACGGAGGACATCATCGCAGAAGTCTCAGGATTATCAGCTGTTGGATCCATATGGATGCTAAAGAAGGAAAGATTGCAAAAAGCTATGGAAATTTTCCAGGACAAAGGCCAAAGCTTGACAGTCAAAGGGAAAGGAGTTCTGCTGGCAACACTTGGGGAACCCTGGACTGAGCTGGCGAAGACAGTGCAAATTTATATCACCTGCGAAGGAAGAAAAGATGTGGTAAGGCCTCGTCACCTAAAACTTTTGGTTGTTTTAAAAGGAAAATGCTCTGTGAATCTCCCTGCACTTTTGAATTCGCTATTACATGACGCGGCCCGAAGCCTGAGGAAGGCCCAACATATAGATGCAGTTGCCAGTCACCATGGACTGATCCGGTTGATAGTGAGCCACAGTCTCACTCAACAGCAAAGCACTTGGGAGGAATTGATTAAAATAGTCGAGGGGGGATTGGCTGTACCACCCCCAAAACTTGAACAGTCCTCCAGCACGCCGGAACGTTCAGAAAGACGCAAGGAGCCAGCAGTAGAAATACATGCTGCTTCAAAACGGAAACAACCCTCTGGTACGCTAGAACGACCAGAAGAACCCAGAGAACCTGCTGACACACCCAACCAATCTGAAAGACCAAGGAAGTCAGCCCGGTTGGCTCGGATACGAGGAAGGCTGGAAAGGATTCAGGGAACCATGGCCCAGCCAATCGAAACTGCGGACGAACCTCCAGAACTAGAAGGAGGACTCTCCGAAGGAAATGCTGAGCAATTGGAGGCCCAGACTGACCAGCCGGAAGGAGAAATTGAAAAAGTACATGAGCACTCTGAGGATGAAATGGCCACCGAACAGAGAAACCAAGGAGATGAACACTCGGAGGGAGAAGAGGCCACCAAACAGGGAAATCAGGAAGAAGAAATTGCACAGCCAGGGGGTAGCCCGTTGCAGGACCCTCCAGGTGAGGAGGAATTAGCAGCAGTTCTGGCCAATATGGGAGAATATGGCCAGCCCTCCAGCACAGGAGGTGTCCCTGACGATCCCGCAGAGGAAGAATTACCCGAGGAAATGCATGCAGAAAAGGCAGGGGAAGAAAACCTGCCTGGTTATGATAATGAAATGGAAGACAATGATCAGGGACAATCTATCCCCAGGATGCTGGAAGATGTCCCAAATGAAGAAGAAGCAAGCTTGAGGACCAAACCCTCTGCCGAGACAAGGGAAATTAAGAAATTAAGAAAGAACCAGCAGAGTTTGCTGGGCACTATAGCCAGACTCCGGCAACAAATTCGAATGTTGAAATCTAGTCTGAGAATACAAAAGACCGCAGGGAAAAGGAGGAGGACCACGGTAGCAAGAACCCCGAGGACAAGAACCCGTTTTGCTGGTCGAAACCCCATCAGGAGACCTACTGCCGAGGAACAATCTGTTGTTCCAAATAATAATGAGGAACAGGGTGTTGTTCCAAATGACATGGAGGAACAAACTATTGTTCCAAATAGCGTGGAGGGACAGACTACTGTTCCATCTGGCCCTGAAGAACGAATGGACATTCCAATGGAACAGCAAGAGGCTCCGATGGCGGGAGGACCACAGCACCCCTTTATTCGCGTTAAGAAAGAAACAGAAAGCAAAGAGGTCCAAACAGAAGCACCACCCTCGGGCGTAATTCGGGTCCTAAACTCCAAGCAACGTAATAGGAAGGTCTAGGTTAAACTTCCGGCCTCTACGACTTTGTGGAAAAAGGACCCAAAAACTAGAACCTTGCATAAAATGATGAAGGAAGCTCAGCAAGAAGCTGAGCAGTTGCGAGAACAGACGGTCCCCAAGGAAAGATACGAAGAGCTCCAACAGCAACTTCGAGACATCAGTCAGTCCGAGAGCCAGGCCTTTGAAGGATGGCAGAAGGAGCAGGAAAAGGTTGCTAAGGTAACTAGTCGATTAGATAGTGTTGTTAAGCAGATGGACACCGTGTGTTCCTTATATAATGACGTTTTGACTTGTAGGGCCCCTGCTAAAAATTATGCTTTGTTTTTGCTTGAACGATATCTGAGATTAAAAATAAAAGCCGTTAGGGTAGGAGCACCTATCCACATCAACACTGTTAATGACTTTATAGACTGTTGCAAGCACTATGGAGTTAAAGTTCAAAGGTTATTATGCGAGTTTTACCTGCACAATCTTGTGCTAGACCAGGAAATTGATTTAAATCCTGGCCCTTTTGTTGGCAATATACAATTCCAAGCCTTTATCTCATTTGGGGTTAATCAGCTGAAGTGGATCAAAGCTTACAACACCTTCCAGAGACAAGAGAATAGCTTAGATTTATGGGTACGAGCTGAACCTAGAGACCCAGTGACGCTATGGAGAGAGCATAGGAGTCTGATGAGGATCCCAGGTGTGATTGAGATATTAGGTCCCATGCACGAAGACTTGATCCGAAATAGTCTAGAATATTTCTTGACTATTAAAGACCTTGCCATCGATGCTACAAAATTTCGATACCGGACCTCTAACCCAAACATCCAGCTCAGGGAACCCTTCAAATATGAGAATTTTGAGCTAGCCGCCAGCCGATTGAGTCTCTATGGGGAACGGATTCTGCGAGCAGGGCCATCCTGGTTGGGATATCGATTTCGCATTCCAATTATTTGGCACCCTGCACCCGGATATCAGGCCTTATATGAGATGCTTGCAGATCAAATAGATCAGTTCTTTGACCATCTAGTTGCTCATCATGGTTGTTGGCCTCCTCGCGAGATCCCTTCT
The DNA here is from genome assembly GCA_000404065.3 of Pinus taeda. NCBI lineage: Eukaryota > Viridiplantae > Streptophyta > Pinopsida > Pinales > Pinaceae > Pinus > Pinus taeda. Next base: position 30,005 of record APFE031023454.1, on the reverse strand, counting down.
CCGGCCTATTCTCTCACCGCCTTGCATGTCAACTATAACGTTTTTATGAGGCCATGAAACAGGGTAAGCAGGGGGGTGTGTGGAGCACTTGGAAGGTATGCTTTTGACAAGCAATCTAGTGGTTTTTCAATAATAATTCTAACCTTTTCTGCATTATGAGTTCAAAGAAGATAAAGGGTTTTGATAAAATGTGCGAAAATAGACAGAGGAAGCTCAAGTGCTAATAATTGACGTTTTCTATGCAGGAAGACATGGAAACAAGGGATAGTCGATCAAAAGCAAGAAGCAAAGGGAAAATAACTGTTGTCCCTCTAGCAGGGAACCGGATGCAGACAAGATCAAGCAAAATTAGAGCCGAATAGCCCAGGGAAAGAATGCAGGATACCGAGTCGGAGAACGCAAGAAGGAAAAGAGAAGAATTGAACGATTAGCGAATCCCTCAGGATCTTTGATCCTGAGGGATCACTGCGTTAACTTATCTTTTGATTATCTAGATACCTCCGTCATTTCTGTTATATAAAGGCACCACGCCATTGAGGAAAGGGAGGACTGTTTTTATGATTCTAAGTTTCAGCACAAACTGTGATCATTGAGTCTCGCTGAGACCTGACTTTGTTATACTTTTGTTGATGCGATTAATATAGAAGACTTGGTGTTCATTTCGTCTCTGCATCTGGAGTAACTTAAGGCAGTGTACCATTGGCAGCTAAGTGCCCGCCTCCGAAGGACACTTGCTTTCGTATTATTATACGGTGATTTGTGTGTGGTTTGTTTATTCCTGTTATTTAAGTAATCTGATACATCTTTTATGTGATATACTATGCTCCATTATAATTGATATCTGAATGATTTCTTTATCTCATGTATCTGCACTGTACAACTGGATCTATTCGAATTGCATCTTTCAGCTATCTCTGTAGCAGAATGTTGGGATGAAGGTTATTGTTATTAGATCCATGTGAAATAGTATTTGTGAGACTTGAAAGCAATATTACTTCGTTTAGAAACGTAGTCATATCATTCATTATTCTCAGATTTTTATAGTAGTATAGAACATGTACATACGGATGAGGATTGTTGTTCCATAATTCAGTGAGGATTGTTGTTCCATTTGATTAGTGTTGTTCCATTTGATTACTGCTGTTCCATTTGATTATTGCTGTAGTGAGCCTCAGCAAGACGCTGCTTAGCTCCCAGACCTATAAGTCCATGCTCTAATTTCCTTTCTTCATCAGTTTCTAAAGGGATGGGTTATTGCTTCCGTACCCTTGACTGATCAACTGTCTTGTGTGATTCTATCTTTTGGGTTAGTTTAGTTACAACTTAGCATCTGTTTCCTTTCGAATCATTAGAACACTGTACTACTGAGCATTACTTGGCCAAATAGCCTCGGATTTAGTTACTCCTTGCAATAACAAAACGTTCCCGGATTGACTTATTAATGTGGGATAATTAGAGGTGTGAGAGACCCTAGTTACAGCTCTACAGGGTTCTACCTGTAATAGTTTCTAATCAATTACATGAGAGTTGTCATGAACATATTTTTTTAGTAAGGACACATGAAATACATTATGAAATTTCACATAATCGGGTGAAGCCAACTGGTATGCTACTGGCCCCACTTGATCAAAAATTTCAAACGACCCATAGAATCAGGGTGCTAATTTAGCTCAACTTCTTATTCTAAGAGTTTTTTTCTGAGGTTTAAACCTAAGATATACATGCTCCCGAATTCAAAACTCCTTGTCTGTCCTGCTTTTGGATGCATAGTGCTTTTGCCGATCTTGATATGTTTTAATATTATGTTGGATTTTTTCTTTACGATTTGTTCCATTTCTTGCAAAATATACGGCCCAAGAATTAATCGATCCTCTTGTTGGCTCCAACTGAGTGGGGTGTGGAATTTCCTGCCATACAGTGCCTCAAAGGGGCTCATTTTAATAAACTCTTGATAGTTTTTGTTGTAGTTGAACTCAACTAGATGTAGAAATTCATCGTACTTAAGGGGCCTGTCCATTACATAGATCTAGATCAAATCCTCCAGAATCTGATTAGTCCTTTTTATTTTTCCATCCATACGAGGGTGGTATGTCGTATTAAAGTTAAAATTGGTTCCCAAGCCCCCAAGCAAGGCCTTCCAAAAATTTGAAATAAACTTTACATCTCTATCTAAGACTATTACCTTTGGTATGCCATGAAGTCTGAAAATATCTTTCATGAAAATATTAGTTATTTGTTCAGTTCCAAAGCTCGACTGTAAGGGTATAAAGTGAGCTCCTTTGGTTAGGTTGTCTACCACTACCATAATAAAATCATGCTTATATTTGGTTCTTGGCAACCCAGTTATAAAGTCCATGGAAATCACCTCCCACTTCCATTTTGGAACGGGTAACAGATTGAGTAATCCCGCTGGATGTTGGTGCTCCACATTCACGTGCTCACACTCCAAGCATTTTTCTAAATAATTTACTACCTCCTTCTCCATATTCGACGATTTTTTTTTCTTAGGGTTGTTATCATTTTTTGGTATCCTTGGTGACCAACATATGGTCTCTTATGGTGTTCATCCATAATCATTTGTTTTAATTCTTCCATATTGGGAATATATAATTGGTCCCGATAAGTAATTAACCCTTCTAAGTTCACTGCACATGCATTAATCTCTTCATGTTGCATTTTCCACTGCATTTCTTGATACTGAGGATCTTGTTGCATAATGTGTTTATAATATTGGAGTTTATATTATTACGTTTAGTAATATTATAATTTAATATTACATTTATAATAATGAGATTTTTAATATTGGATTTATAATAATAATCTTGTGACTTATAATACTAATCATATAATTTATAATATTTCTCCTAAGATTTATCATATTAATACTATGGATTAAATAATAATCCGAAGGTTCAAAATGTATGGTTTTATAATATTCGATTTTATAATATTTTTTAATATTAGGGTTTAACATTCTAATGTTGGAATGGTACAAAAATACGTCCAATGTCGCGGTGTGACAAGCATCGTTTCTATATGAAAAACAATGTGAAAATCATTGTCATAATGATACATTACATTTCAATATATTCAATGTCGGATTATGAAATTGAATAAATTAGGGTTTAACATTATGCTTTATAATATTGAGTTTAGGGTTTATTCTCATTTTTAATACTTGGTTTAGGGTTTATAATCTCAAGGTTCATAATTGTAAAGTTTATAATATTAATACTAGATTTTATAATCCCTTTGGTTTGTAACCTCAATCCTAGGGTTTAGTATTAATACCTTGGGTTTGTAATATAGTTTATAATATTAATCCCTTGGGTTTATGATATTAATAATATTTTGTGTTTATCGAATTAATAGTGAACCATACCACTTGGGCTAAGTTCCTTTGACTTATTTGGTTTATAATATTAATCCGTTTATAATATTAATTCCTTGGGTTTTTAATATTAATGTGTTAGGGTTTATAATATCAATCCATTGACTTTATATTATTAGTAATGCCTTGGGTTAATTCATTGTAATAATAGTGAGTTTTTAATGTGAAGTATTATATTATATTTTAGTGAAATATATAGTCTATATATAGTTAGTATAAACAGTATTAATAGATTGCTTCACAGAGGAAATGGCGAAAAAGGCTCTAATGGCAAGTTTAAGGATGAAGAAAAACATCTGAAAAAAATAATATGCTAATTGGAATGTGTTAATTACAATGAAAATTTTATTGTATATTTTAAACATATTTTAGAATCTGGTTAAAGAAACAAAATTAATTGTTTAACCTCATTTTGTTCCTATTCAAAAGTATTCATGAGAGCTACAATATGACCCCACTAAACTAAATCTCAATATATACATCAACCTCTCTTCTAGTTTTTTTCTTCATAAGTTCTTTACTCTCGTGATAGGCATCCCCTATTGAAATTAGGTACTCTAATCATTTTTCCAATTAATCTCTTTTACCTCATGATTTAAATTGATAGAATCTTGATTTTTTTATCTAATGGTTTAAATCAATAGATGGAAGTATATTTTCATAATGAATGTAGTTGAAAATTATAACTTTATTGAATATTTAAATAAAGTGTTTAAACCATATTTAAAATATTTTATTACCAAATTATGATTATCATTTTAATATACATTTTATTTATCACCACTCATGAGGATTAGAGAAAAATAAAGACAAGAATAAGGTTTAAAGAAAAATTAAATTAGAAATGAAAAATACATTAAAAAGCGGTTGTCATTACGTAAAACATGTGCCTCTTATCCTGAAGCATGCCTTACAATTTAAATAATGCCATGTTGCGGTGGTTTATGGTTGAACTATTGTGGTCATAAGTGTAATAGATGTAATATTTGGGTTTAAATTTTAATGTAATTATAATAGCACATGGTTTTAATGTGAAATGATGGTTAGAGTTCTTATATATATTAAACACATATGAAATTCCTCTCGTTTTATCGTCTTACAATAGTGTTAATAATTAGCATCATGTTTGGTGTTAGAAATTCAAGACTTCCTCCTCACATATGTCTTTTGCGTTACAAATCATGCTGCATTCATAACCATGGGGAGACTACAGCATTTGGATGAAATTGGATGCAATGTGCTGTATTGGAAGCTCTCAAAGCTCTGAGTAGAAGTCAAGTGGAGGACTTAAAGGACACACAAAACCACGAAAAATTCTACAACATCCGCACAACATTTCTTAGACGAGAAACAATCACTTTCGAGGTACTCTATTAGCTTAATTTATGATCTACCATAAAGGTGAGAAACACACAAATACCATCGAAATCTTTCATCTTGATTCACTTAGCGAATTATTTTTGTTTCAATAATGCCACCAACACCGTAAAAAATACTTTCGACTTTTGAATAATTTATTTCGGCATTTTTTAATGGTTTTTCTTCAATAATGCCACCAACGCCGTAAAAAATAATTTTGACTTTTGAATAATTTATTTCGGCATTTTTTAATGGTATTATTTTAAATTTATTTTCAGGTTTCTAAGAATGAGATAAAGAAGAATGCCTTCTGACCACTATGATCAATTTCACCATTTGTTGAGTTGTATTTGAAAAGGATATAATTTGTTTTCTTTCCCCACAGTTAAATGTATAGTTTTATCGTTTTCCCAAAACCTTTTTCATTTGGTAGAATATATAAAAGTTAAATTCATGGCTAATGTGTGAAGATGAGGGATGTGAATCTAGATAGGCTACCAGAGAAGTCGACATGCACAAGAGGGAATGGAGACTTGATCCAAATAACATGCATAAGATGGAATGCATACTTGTCTAAATAGCACATGAATGCTCTCATGGGAGGCTTATGTCTTATTAATTATCATAGTTTTTTAGTCCAAGGGGGCAATTTTCATATTTTGTAATATCTTACAGCAAGTATTTTCCATACGATTCTTCATTTTGCATATATTTTTTCTTCTACCCTAGCATTTTGACAATACCTTCAATAATTTTTGGCATTAGGCTTTTGAACATGGTTTTTCTATTTACCATGTTTACAATTGTAAAAATGTTTTTTTCAAGTGTGTTCATTTTGACAATACCTTCAATAATTTTTGGCATTAGGCTTTTGAAAATGGTTTTTCTATTTACCATGTTTACAATTGTAAAATGTTTTTTTCAAGTGCGTTAAAATTGTCTATTGTTATTAAATATTTAAAATACTTATACAAAAATTATTTTTAAACTTTATAATTGTATCATGCTATTAACTATTGAAAATCTTACCACTAAAATGGTATTTTTAAACATCTATACATGTAAATAATTATTAAAAATTTGTAAAATATTGTATAATTTATATTAATATCAGTCGTATCGAATAGAGTTTACATACACAACAAATATCTGCAAACTTCACTCTTCTTAATTTAAAAAACAATGGAATACAATTGATATTGGTACACAATTACAGATATATTCAAAACATGTAATTGAGTGCATTTAAAAAATAAATGAATAAAATTGATATACATATAAATTTCCATACATATAATTCATGTAATTATTATTGAGACAGATACAAATGATCATGCAAAATCTAATTTTAGCATAACTTATTTTAATAACTACTTTGGATTTCTTCATATTTATTTTTTTTCAGTATTTCAATTAAAATTTTTATTTATATTTTAAACTCATGAAAATTTGTCCCTTATAAAACCTTCACAATAAACCATTTTCTTTCTATT
>APFE031023454.1:0-23400 GCA_000404065.3 Pinus taeda | reverse complement strand
ATAGAACCCTCCAAAATTAACATTTAGATATTTTTAAGGTTCTAATTATAAAATGATTGAAAAAAAATATATAAAAAAAATTCTAATTTCTAATTTTTAACCAATTACATGAAATTTAAAACTATTAAATTACAAACCTTAAATTTAAAGGTCTAAAATTTAAATTTAAATGTCTAAAATTTAAATGAGAAGAATCATAAAGATTTTATATGCAATCATTTGATGTAAATTTATTAGCCAACTTTTTTATACTAGAACTAATGGGTTAAAAATTAAAAATTAAAAATTTTCTTATATGTAATGAATAAAATATATAGTTTGTATTTTTTCTGGATTTTCCAAAGTCATTTTACTTTATTTCAAAATAAGTATAATTTTGAAACAATATTATAATAATATGGTATTTATAATATTAATTAAAATTTATATGGTTGTATTTAATGTTAATTTTTAAAATATAAAATTATATATATAGAGATATTGATGATGATAATGATGATTAACATCTATTAAGATTAATATGATTTATTGTATTTTAAGAAAGAATTGGTTAATTGATATTACTTCTCATTTTATTTTTATGATAAAAAAGTGGAAAAGAAGCATTGTGCGATCACTGTAGTTCTCTTTACTGAACAAGTCAAGGAGGTTGGTGGTGGGGCAAATGTTATGGAAATGAAAGGAGATGTAAGAGGATCGAAGAATCCAAGATACACTTCTTTTCATCTTAGCATCTCTTAGTATTGTGAAGGAGACATACTCTTTCATTCGAATGAATCTTGGGAATAGACCAACTTCTAGTTTCACTCTGGAGCTCATGAGAATTAGTTCTAATCCTTCCAATATTCATTAGCTTCTTAGCACTAGTTAATAAAAAAAAAGAATTTTGGCTAGCAAGGGTGGGGTTGATTAACTCCTTATAGTATCTTAACATTCTTTTCCCCTCTCACTCCTTCTCACTCCACAAATTATCCTTAAATTTGGAAGTAATGATGTTCTTAACATTACCCTTCTTTCCTAGGAGGATTTCTTCCATTGATCCTTAAATTTGGAAGTAATGATGTTCTTAACATTACCCTTCTTTCCTAGGAGGATTTCTTCCCTTCTCTCCCAATGGTTGAGCCATGACTTGGCATACTTATGCCACACTCACTTCAGAGAAAGGTGGTTTTGACTAAAGTTAGAAGCAAATTTTGGGAGCCTCTTGGCTTCCATGTTGTACTACTTTTTTATATATATCAAATACCTAAACATAGTTGTGCATTCAATGGGGGAAATTATAGCTCCAATCAAGAGAATAGATATGGAGTTTTTTTTTTTAAAAATATATATGATAATAATATATTAATATTTTTAAATCTTAATATACTACAATTTTATTTTACTATTTATAATATTATAATATTATTTTATAATAATGGTTGCTCCTCAAAACAAAAAAATGTTATAAGTTTTAGATTAATGTGATTTTAATATTAACATTAACTTCAAACATAATTTTTTAATATTAGCATTAAGTTTTAGAGTTAACAATATCATTGTAATTTGTTTTAATTTGTTTTTTTAATAATAAATTTTATAATATTTTTAAAATTCATATTAATAATATTATTACGAGATTTACTAATGTGGTGTATATAACCATATATGAAACACATATAAAGACACATTGTTAAATGTAAATGATATATTGGGGCATGGAATTGAACCCATGACTCCACATCAAGAAGTGCCTTAACACAACACTTGATCCCTACCTATCCAAGACTCCATGAAGATTAAATAACTAAAAAATATTACAATAATAGTACATGGCTATTATTGATAATATTGATTTATCTTTTACCATTATTGTATAGTTAAAGATTAATATATAATTATTTATATTAATATAACTACCAATATCTTAGAGTATACTATAATATTCCACCCCACCCGTCACACACACACAATATATAAGTATTGTTTTATAATATTAATGTATTAATAACTATATATGATTAATTAATCATTATTATTAGACATAGATATATATTTATTAGTTGGTTACCTATAAACCATAGACACCGTATATTATAAATCCAATATTAACCTTTAATAGTAAAAGCTTAAGTAATACACACTTAATATTAAAAAGTTTAAAGATTAAGCTTTGTGGATTCAAAAAGTGGGGGAGGTGGGAGCGCACGGAGGAACATCCTAGGGTTTCTGCTGCACCTACAATGACAACTTTTCACAGTGCTTTTGCAATCCTGCCATCAACACCAACAATATGACCTTCTTTACTCATCAGCAAAGTCACGAGTATTATGAAACCCCCTCAGGGGGAGGACTTAGAGCCTCCTCCCACTAAAAATGGAACTAGGCAAGAGAATGAGGAAGAAGCCAGACTAGAGGAACAAAATGGAGACAGAGCATATACGAATCCATAACAAGCCAAGATAGCTGACAAGGATCATCCCAAAGTCACTTCAACCACTTGCAAATGAGTGGTTGTTGAACGTCTGAAGATAGTACTCCCAAGTCACCGAATCAATGCTCAGATATAGTACATGAAAGACCACGCTTTGATCGGCAAGTTTATAGGCTTATGGCCAACTGAGAAAGCTCTGCATGGCTGCATAACCGCTAAATGGAAGCCGAAATGACACATTGCACTTCAGCTAGGACCCAAAGGGTTCTTCACGACCATCTTCAACCGCTTAGAGGACCGAAACAGGGTTCTAGATGGAGGGCCATATTTATTCAATGCAATCGGCTTGTATCTAAGGGAATGGACACCACGCTTCAACCTAGATAAAGAAGACCTCAACTAGGCCCTAGTCTCGATTCGTCCTTTTCTCTCTCCCTATGGAATACTGGGACGAAGCTTCCCTACAGGACATTGGGAATGGTATTAGAGAATTCATCAAAGTTGCAGAGGAAACAAAGCTTCGAAGATACACCTCCTATGCCTGAATCTACGTCTACATGCTCCTGAGCAAGGCACTACCATATGCGGTAAGTCTCCATCACGACGATGATGAATGGGTTCAGCTAATAGACTATGAAAATGTTCCATTTAGATGCAGAAGATGCCATGCTTTCGGTCACTTATTTAGGGACTATGATTTAAATCAAAAACCCTCAAATCCTTTAGCACCTGATAAGCCTGATTTAGATGGCTTCAATAAAGTTACCAATCGCAAGAAAAACCATAAGAAACCAGCTTCAAATCCTAAGATGCCTCAAGCAAACTCCTCCAAGCCTTCTACGAGCAATAGCTTTGAAGCATTAGCCTGACAAGATGACAAAAACTCTAATAACCCTGATCCCTCAGAGAGGGAGACCAAGAAGGACAAACAAGTTGGCCATGAAGATTCCAAGAAAACCCAAAAAGATTCCCTACCTACAGGTCCATCCCTCTCTGCATTGCATAAGGCTTTAGCCTTGAACACTCAAGGAATGGAGGTAGATAACATGCAACCTAACTCCATAACAACAAGAGAAATAACAGAAGGATTAAATGAATCTTAGCACATGGAAGAGGAACCAAAAAGCATAGATATTGGGGATCTAGACATTCCTGGCCTTGAGCAGGCATGCAAAACAAAAAATTATGACAAAATCCCAGAGCAACAACTGGAGAATCTGGAATTGATTCTCTCACGAGCACAAAAGCAGAAATCCCTGGGCATTCAGACAGGAGGCCTCTGGGATGGGAAACATATCATAAAAGATAACAAAAAAGTGTAGAAGGAAAATAGATCTCCAGTGAACAATCCGCATTGGGGAGATGTTGGTTGAATCAGGGAGGTACTCCAAGCTTACAAAGTTCTACAACTCCCTCCCCAACATTTCCCAATGAAGTTAATATCATGGAATATCAGAGGGCTAAATAGCCCTGGGAAAGGTAGACTGATTAAAAATATGATACAGCACACAAATCTTATTCTTGCAAGAAACCAAATGCAATTCATCCTCTCTGGAATGAACTACAGCTAAAGCGTGGTGAGGATATTTCACAAGAGCAGTAGATGCCTTTGGTGCTTCGGGAGGCCTTGCCATCATTTAGCACGCTCGTACCATTATGCTCAATAACATCCATGCTAATAAGCACTTTATCCAAGCCACTTTTCACATTATAGGAACTAATATACACGGTCATTTAACCAATGTGTATTTTCCCCAGGAAGCTTTGCACAAAATAGAAATTTTGAACATGCTTATGGCAATCAATACTAAACGAGAGCATCCCCTATGGATCACAGGGGGCGACTTCAAGATGATAACCAATGTAGAAGTAAAAAGGGGAGGCCAGAACAGACTGGACAAGAAAAGTTCACATCTAAAAGAATTCATTCAAAACAACTGGCTCATTGACATGCCATTCAACAATGGTCTTTATATCTGGAATAATAAAAGAGTAGGTTTGCATCAAATCGCTTCTTGCTTGGACAGATTCTTACTCTCAGACGACACAATCCATCTTGGAGGAGATCTCTCAGCTTCTATTCTACGAATCTCATGATTAGATCACTAGCCAATCTTGCTCCAATGGTCTCGTCCTGGCAATACCACCCGAAGACCCTTTCGCTTCGAGGCTTTTTGAATGTCACACCCAGATTTCAGCAACCTGATCAACTTAGAATGGAACAATTTCTCTCCTCCAAATGGCACAAAAATGTTCCAATTTCAGCAAAATCTTAAGTACCTCAAAAGCAAGATCACACAATGGAACCACACTTCTTTTAGAAACATTTTCTAGGCACAAAATGCCCTTGATCAAGAAATGAAACAACTGCAGCAACGAACCATTTCAGAAGGAAGAACAAATGACCTGTTAGAGCAGGAAAGGTATCTTGAGTCTCAGATTTCAAAAAGGGAAAGTAAGGAGGAAACTCTCTGGAGGCAAAAGTCGACGATAAGATGGCTTAAAGAAGGAGAAAAAAACACAAAAAAATTTCACAGGACTACGATCCAACGAAGAATGAATAACAACATCACTCATATTCAAAATGAGTAGGGGGTGAATATGGAAACACATGAAGACATTGAGTGCAAACTTCTAAACTACTTCAAGCAAGCACATCAAGAGCCGCAGATTGATAGAATGCAAGCCATAGAAAAAATTACTAGAAATATTCCAAAAGTTATTACAGAGGAACATAACCAACTCCTTCTCAGCCCAGTGGAATTACAGGAGCTGGAAACTGCAGTTCGTCAATTAAAAGAGGGGAAGGTGCCAGGTCCTGACGATTTTACTTCAAATTTTTTCCACAATTTCTGGGAGCTGATAAAATTGGAAGTTTGGTAAGTAGTTGAGGAATCAAGAACATTAAGATGGATGCTTCCATCCATGAACACCACCTTCATCACTCTTGTTCCCAAGGAAGATTGGCCCAACACCCCTGACAATATTGGCCCATTGCCCTGTGCAATGTAATCTACAAGATTGTCTCCAAAATTATAGCCTCCATACTCAAATTGTTGCTCCCTCTTCTCATATCACCCGAGCAATTTGGTTATGTGGAAGGCAGATAGATTATGGATGGCATTATCCTAACTCATGAAATAATCCACTCCCTGAAGACTACCAAAAATTCAGGTATGCTCATTAAAATAGATCTTTCAAAAGCATTTGATAGCTTAAGCTGGTTGTACATACAAAAAATTCTAATTGCTTTTGGGTTTGCTCATCCTTGGGTAAGATGGGTCATGAGTCTCATTTCTTCCTCCGTCTTCTCTATTCTAGTCAATGGCATTCCATCCCCCCCTTTCCATCCCTCCCGAGGCATCAGACAAGGAGACCCTCTCTCCCCCTTCCTCTTTGTTATTATGGCAGAAAGTCTTGGGCGCATCATTAAAAAAGCCCAACAATCTCAGAAACTAAGAGGCTTATCCTTTCAAAACACCCCTGCTTTTACCCACCAGCAATTTGTGTATGACAACATGCTTTATGGTCACCCTTCAGTCTAGGAAGCTCATCAATTCTAGTCATTACTATCAGATTTCGCAGAAGCCTCAAGTGCAAAAATCAATAATGCCAAATCCCAATTTTTTTTCTTTCATACCCCTGTTGTTACCCATGCATCCATAGGCCACATTCTTGGATTCTGCATTGCTATCCTCCCTTCTAAATATCTTGGTGCACCTATGACTGATACAACCTTGAAGCACTCCTCTTGGAGGGTTCTTATAGAAAACATGGAGGCTCGCCTTTCCTCTTGGACTCATAGGACCCTAAATATGGCAAGTCGTCTTATCCTAATTAAAGTTGTCCTCTAATCATTGCTGCTATACCTGTTCTCAATCCTGGCTACTTCGAAATGGGTTCTCAAAGAAATAAAACACATCCACTGATCCTTCCTTTTGGGGCAATTCAGGTCAACTGCGCAAATGGGCTCTGGTCAAATGGGACACCATGTGCTTGCCAAAATCTACTGGCGGAGCGGGATTGCAAGATCCATATCATAGTAATGAGGTCATGGGAGCGTGCATCTGGTGGAAATGGCTCACAACGTCATTTACCCTATGGGAAACCCTCTGGACAACAAAATATGCTAGTAATCGCCCTAAAGAAGAACTAATACGAATTTTAGAAGTTAGGCCAGGCTCTCTAATCTAGAACACGGCCAAGCAACACAGACTACTAATTCAGCATCACAACCTTTGGGAGATTAGGGATGGCAGTACAGCTCGGTTATGGGATGATTCATGGTAGCAACAACCCAAGTTGAAGTACCTATTATTACCCCTACAATTACCGGAGCAGGATTTGCAGACCTTTGAAAAAGTCAAGCTCTGTTCGATCCCCTCTACACCGTAGGGAAATAGACAATGGCTTAATGCAGATCACATCTTAAGACATGGAACAAAACAAGCTTAACAAATCCTAGATACAGAATTAATAAAGAGGAAAATACAACACTCAGATGAAAGGGATATTCTTAGATGGGGATATGAAGAAAAAGGCTCTTTTACTACTCGGGAGGCTTACAACATCATTATAAAAGGTCATATTATTAAAGATTCTCTCTGGAACAAAGTCTGGGACCGAGCAATATGGCTGAAAGTCTCAACCTTTTTATGGCTTTTATGTCAAAACAAAATCCTGACTTGGGACAATCCAAGGAAAAGGAATTATCATGGGCCCTCCCTATGTCCCAACTGTAAGCAAGAAAATGAAACCACTCAACATCTTATGTAGTATTGTCAGCTAGCATGCAAGCTCTGGGAAAAAGTCAGCTTTCAATGCCAAATGGAGGGACAAATCCAAGGAGACATCATAGCCACTATTCGAAATTGCGATAGGATTCCATTCAAAAGAAATATTTTAAATTTATTATGGAAGCTCATTCCGGGCTTTCTAATGTGGATGTTATGGAAGGAGAGAAACGAGATAATCTTCAAGGATCACTCCTTGTCCCTAGAAACTCTATGGAACGTGTTCTATCAAAATATCAAGGAAACCTTACTTCTCAACTCCTAGCATGAGGAGGACTTCCTTCTCTCCCTTAGGAACAAAATATCTGGGCAAACTGGAACCTCCAGTGGAATCAAGATTTCATAATCAAAGGAAAACCAATAATGAGTAGGACAAAGTGGATCCCTGCCCCCATTCATATGTTCCAATTAAATTTTGATGGAGCCTCAAAAGGAAATCCAGGCAAAGCAGGTTTTGGAGGAATTTTCAGAGATCACAAGGGAGCTCCTCTGTTAACTTTCTTAGGCTCAAAAGGATGGGATACTAATAATTTGGCCGAACTTGAAGGACTATGGCAACGACTCATTCTGGCTCAAAACAATGGCTATTTCCCGCTTATTATAGAAGGTGATTCTCAGATCCTCATAAACACGGTCAACAAAATTTTGCAAGGGACACCTTCAAGTAAAGTGAGCAAGAGCTAGAGAATGGCGAATGGGCTTGAACTCATTGAAATCTGGCTCTCTACTCACATAGCGATCACTCTCAAGTGCATTCATCGGGAAGGAAATAAAGTGATTGACTTATTGGCTAACATTGGTGAGGAAAGTGGGATGGATCTTCATATAGGCTCACTCTCAATGGTGGCCTTGGAAGACCATTCAATGGAATACCAAAATCTTGTAAAGAATGAAATGAAATAGGAAGGCGAAGCACACCCAGATGCGGGTGAATTTACTATGCATTAATGCAAGGGTGATGGAATGACGGCGCTCGGCCCAACTAGCTGGTAGCTGACGCACCATCCCAGGCTTGGCCTTGTCACCTACATATTCACCACAAGCGAGAGGAGGCTAGCATGCAGAAATTCATAAATGCCCACTCTGGCTGAGAAATGCAGACAGATAAATTCATTATGGCACCTATTACCCCCTTTACTTTCCCTCCATCCTTTAGTGTTTGCTCGCTCTAAGCAGAAATCCCCTACAATAGAACTGTTGTAGGAAAACGTTGTTGCCTACTCTGTTTTCTTGCCTTTGAAAATGGATTCCATTATTCCCATTCCTAGTTTTTCCCTTTGAACCATTCCCAGGCACCCTCTGATCATTCTCAGATTTATTCCCAAGCCCTCAATTCTCTAGAGCTTCTCTTCCGGTGCAGTAAGATGGTTCGACATCGCATGTAGAGTCGCAAAGGAGGGGACCATGGGGGTAGCTCTCGCTCTCAGGCTATGCGCAATGAGGCTCCGTCTCCGCTTCATGTTTCTCTTTTCTGAAGAAGAAAGCCAGCTTAGTGCTCCTGTGCATTTCTCTACGGACCAAACTCATGACATTCGCAGAATGGAATTTAATTTGGGCCCTAAGCAGCCTCCGATGGATGAAGGTGGAGTTGCCTTCCATGTCGACATGAATATTGATGGTGATTTTGGAGGCTACACCCGGCGCCCAGGTGGCAGTGCTCGGAGAGACACTACTTCGTCAGCTTTCGTGGGCAGCTCGAGTGGCACTCCTATGATTATAGAGATCCTAGGTGGCAACGCTCCGGATGCCATTGCTAGCAGCTCTAGCATCATACCTCTAGCGATTGGTCCTCCAACTGGCAGGGCAGACGGTGAGGTGGCGACAGAAGGTGTGGTTTGGTATGGAAACGAATGTCCAGTTGCCGAGGAGGCTTCAGACCAGGATTTCCCAATGTGATGACAAGTGGCCTCCCAAAAGCCACCTCAGAGTTTTCATGCTGAATGGTCCGGTCCTGTTTTCTGTGGTTTTGTATTTAGTTCTCTGGTTAGGCAGTTCTATCTGGTATTTCAACTATTTCAGAATGGTGAATTCTCAAGTCTTCATTCTAGTTTTGTTGTTGTTCTCCCGGTATTTAGCATGGTTTTTTGAAATTCCAAACTAGTTTCCCCAAATTTGGGGCAGTTATGTTTTCCAGAAAGGACTTAGTTGTTCTATGCTGAGGCTACAACCTCATTGTAAATATTTTTTGCGTTCCTTTTAATAGAATTAGCTTTTACTGAGAAAAAAAAATATTAAAACGTTTAATATTAAATCTTAATATTATAAATTCAATAATGTAAAACCCACTATTAGAATCTATTTTCTAAAGCAAAATAATGTGAGGTATAATCTCCTCTTCAATATATATTTACTGAGAATTTACTTATCCATAGCTATTAAAAAATGATTGTTGTAATATATACATATATATTATAATTATAAATTGCAATATAATATCAAAACCATTTTTAATAATTATACACACAATTAGTGAATGTCGATATAATTCTTGATGGTCAAAACATAGCTAACCATCAACAATCACCATCGTAACCATAGGGATATCATAGTGAACTACAAACAAACCGTTGTCAAGATATGGCCAAGAAGAGTCAAATCTTTATGAAGTTGTGGGTCAAATCATGGCTGACCATCAAAAACCATCATTGTAACTATAACCATAGGGATATCATGGTGAACTATAGGCAAACCTTAGTCAAAATATGGCCAAGCATTGTCAAACCCTCATCAAGTTGTAGTAAACTATAGTCAATCATATCCAATTATGGCTCAATGTAGTGAAATCATGGTCAAACATTGATCAGTCATAGTCAAACAATAGTCTAACCACAGTCATCTATGGTCAATAGTAATCAAACCATAGTCAAAACATAGTCAACCATAGTGTAACTATATTAAAATCATATTAAAGAATGTTTAAGAATAGCGAGACATCGTCAACCATAGTCTAACCACAATCAATAATTTTCAACTATAATGACCATGGTTGAATTTGGTTAAATATGATTGAAAATAGTTAACTATGGTCAATATGGTGTAGGAATTTACAAGGTAAGTTCCTCAGATAGAGCACCAAAGGACACCGTTCACAAAAATATCACAGATCAATACACCAGTATTCTTGACGTGGTTAAAAGCATTAAAGAGGGAAACAGTCCACGGCCTGAGCCAACACTGACACATCAAGAAATTTATTAATAAAAGAAATAAAATTTACATAAGCTTCTCTCATGAATGGTCACCCTACAAATGACCTTCCGTGCTCTTTAAATAGAGATCATGGACCAATCAGGTGTTAGGCCACAATCAAGTGCTGGTAATACCAAGGAGAGAATGAACCATCGGATCACTTCATGTCTAGAACATATCGTGACCATCAAATTGTAAGTTACAAATGTACATAGTAAAGAAACACGTTTTACCTAACTCTACACCAGACCAAGTTATACTTCACTATTTCGTATATGTTGGAATATCCTAACATCCCCCCTTAAGAACAACTTGGGATAGGATTGAAGGACATACAAATATGATACAATAGGATAAGTAAGGAGGTATTAGAGTCTAACCCCCCTTAGTGAAAACTTTTTGAACTCTAATCATAAATCAAAGTTTAGTAAACTTCACCTGAATCAGAGCCTTTGTAAAGATGTTTGCAACTTGATCATTAGTTGAACAATATTGCACTTCAAGAACATGGTCATGAATGAGATTTCTGATGAAGTGCATGTGTAATTCAATGTGTGTGCTACGCTGATGTTGGACTAGACCTTTGCATAGTTGAATGGCACTTGGATTATCACACCAAAGTGTAGCCGGATGTTGCTACTGAAAGCCAAACTTTGATAGGATCTGATGAAGCCACAGGGCTTCCTTACTAGCTTCTATGACACCATGATACTCTACTTCTGCTGATGAAAGAGAAATGGAACTTTGTTTCTTGCAATCCCATGCAATAGGTCCATAACGAAGAGTGAATACATAACCTGTAGTAGACTCCCAATTATTAGTGTCACCAGCCAATTGGAATTAGTGAAACCAACCAATAGAGGAGATTCTTCTACACTGTAATGAATCCCAAACTAAATTGTACCTCGGACATAACGAAGTATTCTTTTAGTTTCTTTCTAACGAGTTTCATGCGGGTTTTCATAAACCCAGCAATAAGGTCAACAAAAAAGGGAAGTTCATGATGGGTATGGGTCAGATACAAAATTTTTCCTAGAAGCTGACAATATAAGGTAGCATCAACATCAGGGGAAGTACAAGTGACTGAAATTTTGGCTCCAACCCAAAAGGGAGAAGGGGCTGGCTTACAGTCTTCCATGTGAAAGTGGCATAGAAGATAACAAATATACTTGGACTGGGAAAGGGAAATACCTTCCTTGGAATACATGACTTGAAGGCCAACAAAATAATGCAAGTGTCCTATGTCTCTCATTTCAAACTTCTTTTTAAGGATAGACTTCAAATGGTTTATAGGGTTGCGATCACTACCAGTAAGGATAAGATCATCAACATAAAGAACAATAATGATAATAGACTTACCCACTTTCTTGTTGTAGACAGTATTATTAGAATGACACCTAGAAAAGACAATATCTAAAAGAAAGCTATCCGTTTTGGCATACCAAGCCTGAGGGGCTTGCTTGAGACCATAAAGGGATTTCTTAAGCCCACATACAAGGTTGGAGTCTGTTTGTATAAATCCAAGAGGTTGTTACATATAGATTTCTTCATGCAATTCTCCATGCAAAAGGGAATATTTAACGTCCATCTGATGGACTTCCCATTTGAAAGAGGCAGCAAGGGAAAGATCAAGGCGGATAGAGTTCATTTTGGAAACAGGGGAGAAGGCTTCAGTATAATCAATGCCTTACACTTGTGAAAAACCCTTAGCAACAAGATGAGCTTTATGTTTATCAACTTTTCCATCTGATCCAAACTTGGTTCTGTAAACCCATTTGCATCTAACGAGTTTTCTTCCCTTTAGAAGAGGAACAAGATCCCATGTATCATTTTCTAATAGTGAATGATATCCTTCTGTAACGGCCCAAAATAAACATATAACTAATCAAGTAATTTATATTCAACATGCAACTATCAAAAGTTCAAAACTATGAGTAGGAACACTTACCTGTGATTTCAGTTGAAGTCGGCTAATTTCCAACAATGTTTTGGGGACGGCTCTCCACCCAACCGTAGGCTCAATTACGCAAGGTCTTGCTACAACTGGTCACCCCCGAGCCCTCAATCAACGTACTACTGCCAGGGAATCCTTTGTCTTAGAACACTATTTTCCCAAGAGAATGAATCATAGAATCTTGGAATGATGGAATTCCTCCAATCTTCCTCACCATCTAATAAATAGAGCAAACATTGGAAGGGGAACCACATGCACACACTCCATGTGTCTACATGCAACTTTATTGCTTTCTTGTTTTATTTCTTTTTGATAGCTTCACTAATTTTTCGCTTTTTTCTTGTTTTATTTCTATTTATATTTATTTAGAGCTTTATTATGGGTTATTTTTATTTTCTTTTTTATTTTTATTATTTTTTATAATTGTATTATTTATTTAATGTATTTTTTTAATATTATTATATTTTTATTATATTAATTTATTATTAATTACTTTTATATTATTAAGGGGTTTATATTTATTATTTATTATTTATTGTTAAGGAATTTCATACTTTCCCGCTTTAGGAACTTCTCCTGAAGTTAAGTTGAATTTTTTTTATTTCATTATTTTATTTATAATTATTTATTATCTTTATTATTTATTACTTCATGTTCGCCCGACACCCTCTGCTGAACTAGTATAACTAGCAGGCATCGAAAGTTTTCACAACAACCGGGAAATCTTAAGGATTACTTGTCCTTTTTCCCACATTCGGAACTAGGCATAAGCCTCCCCCTGTCTGTATCCTAGTCCAAGGCTAGCCCACTCCCTCCATAACTACTAAGGTGCATAGCCCTAGGCATCAAAGTCCTTACACTCCCACCAGACTTCAGCATCCCAATCGAATAACAGGCACCTAGCCTAGAACATCAGGGACTTGGCCTCCTCAAGATAGTCCCATAGCCCTTCAAGAGCTATTCATCAAGAGCTACACAAGACAAAGGAACCACTGGCATATGTAGTGTTGAATGAGTTTGTCCCCAGCCCATATAGTGTTACTTATTCTCCCTCACGCGTATGGGCTAGCACGAGATCATCAAATAAACTGACCCTCACAACCCATTTGTGGAGTCTTGTCAATCATCAAACCTCAACATGCAACAAGTACATTAACTATATCATCACAGTATTATAGAAAATAATCCACATGCCAAATATTGCATGTCATCATGAGAATATTCATCATTGTTAATCACAAAATAACGAACTGCGTGCTTATGCATGTCATAAATTTGTATGCAACTATTACATACCTCATGAAATACCATCATAAGTTATAACATCAATATATTTGCATCAAAGATATTTCATGACTTCACATAATAAATGAACCACATGTCAATAAACCTTATATTATAGCATCATATTTCCTATGCCATGTTATGCATATCATATCCATCATCACTATTCAACATTAAAAACCTATCATCAGGTAGTAAATGAATATGTCAATATACCTTGACATAAGATCATAATACCTAAGCATATCACTACCATCATAAGGATACATCATCACTATAAGAACCACATGTGCATCATTATCCTCCTACCATTATATCACAAAGCCTCATATTATACTCAACATCATATCAATCAATTAAACTAAATTGAAATCACAGTGTACGATTTAGATGTATCTTGATTTAGATGCCGCATAAAAAAAGTATCGGTCTTAGCTAAGTAAGCACTTCTAATTAGTTCACCATACATTTTAATCAAGTAAATAAGGAAAGTCATTAAAAATAACATTTGCATCTTACCAGGTATCCGATCTTGGGCTATATTGGTCCCACTGGACCTTGACTTGCTCAAACTCACACTTCCTGAGTTGACGAACCTAATGGTCCAGTATACAGAATGGATCTACCTGAAGGACACCTTCCTCGGAAACCTGCAATTTTTAAAATTTCAAAACATGGTATGGGTCGGGTACATATTTTCTAAGCATAGAAACATGAAACACATTATGCATCCTTCTTAGATGGAATGACAGCTTAAGCTTATAAGCATCTGGTCTAATCCTCTCTAGGATCGTGAATGGCCCAACAAATCTAGGGGATTAATTTGTTCCCTTACCAATCCTAAAGGGACTTTTAAAGGGTTTGATTCTAATAAAAACTTGGCTTCCTTCCTCAAAGCTTCTATCAACTCTCTTTGCATCAACATAAATTTTCTAGTGATCCCTGGCTTCTTTTAGTCTCTCCTTAATTGTGGCCATTTGTTCTTCCATTTCCTGGAGCATTTCAGGTCCCAACATGACTTGATCCTCTAATCGATCCCAACTTAATGGAGTATGACATGGTCTTCCATACAAGATTTCGAAGGGAGATGCCAGTATTAAACTGTGATAACTATTGTTGTATGCAAATTCCATTAAGGGAAGGTATTTCTCCCATTGGTTTTGTTAATCCATGACATACGTTCTTAGCATGTCCTCTAACACTTGGTTTACTCTTTATGTTTGCCCATCTGTCTTTGGGGTGATATGTTGTACTAAAATTTAGTTGTGTTCACATATATTGTAACAGGCTTTTCCAAAATATGGAAGTAAAACGTGCGTCTCTGTTATATATTATCTTTCAGGGCAGTCCATGAAGGCGAATTATTTCTTTTAGCAAAATTTGAGCGATATCTGAAACTTCAAAGGTGGTCTTAACTCTAATGAAGTGAACACTCTTAGTTAATTTATCAACAACAACCATAATGCAGTCATGTCTTTGGAATGTCATAGGTAAGCCTCCAACAAAATCCATCAAAACAACTTCCCACCTAGTTTTCAGTATATCATGGGGTTGTAAAAGACCTGTTGGGTGACGATGTTCAACTTTAACCTATTGACATTCTAAACATCGGGGCACAAAATTTGTTATATCCTTTTTCATCCTTGTCTAGAAAAATAGTTGTTTTAAGTCCGCGTACATTTTTTTGACTCCTGGATGTGCAACATATGGAGCTTGGTGGGCTTCCTTCATTATTAATTTCCGAAGTTCATTGTCATCTGGGACATAAATCCTACCCTTATATCATAGCAATCCATCATTTTCTAAGGTGTATCCTTCCCAGTTGGTTGCCAAAGGTACCTCTTCTTGTAAGGCAAATTGTATTTAATGACGATATTGAATGAAGTCTACGTATCCTACTTAAAGCATCTGCAAATTTATACTCTTTTCCCTTGATGTAGGATATCTTGAAATCATAATCACTAAATAGCTAACTCCAGCATCATTGTCGAGCATTAAATTCCTTTTTGTGTGAAGATATACTCAAGACTTTTATGATTTGTTCTTAATTCAAATTGACGCCCCATCAGATAATGTCTCCATAGTCTCAAGGCCATTACAACTGCCACTAACTCCAGATCATGAGTAGTATAATTGATTTCATGGGTCTTGAGTTTACGTGAAGCATAAGTGATAACCCCTTTAGCTAGCATCAAGACTGCACCTAATCCTTCTCCCGATGCATCCATGCATACATGAAATTCCTTGTCCATGTCGGGTACCTTTAATATTGGAGCAGTTGTTAGTCGATGTTTTAGCTCATTAAATGCTTTCTCACACTCACTTTTCCATTCAAAATTAAACCCTTTCCTTTGGAGGTGGGTGATTGGATTGGATATCAATGAGAACCTTTCTACAAATCTTCTATAATAGCCTGCCAACCCCATAAAGTTGCGTACTTCCTTGAAATGGTATGGCATAGATATTGAATTTCTTTCTCAAAGAAGGAACATTTAGTAAGTTTCCCATATAGCTTATGTTCTATAAGGCATTGAAGTACCAATCTCAAGTGTTCTAGATGCTCCTTCTCATTGTGAGAATAAATGAGGATGTCATCCAAGAACACTTGAACAAAGTGGTCTAGATATTTTCGGAAGACACTATTCGTCAAGTTCATGAAGGCTGTCGAGGCATTAGTCAAACCAAATGGCATAACAATAAACTCATAGTGTCCATATCACATTCTGAATGTTGTCTTAGGTATGTCTTCCTCCTCGATTCTTAGTTGATGATAACCTGACCATAAGTCTATCTTGGAAAATATTGAAGCTCCTTTTAGTTGGTCAAGGAGGTCATCTATTTGAGGCATGGGGTACCTATTCCGAATGGTGGCTTTGTTAAGATCTCGGTAATCAATACATATCTAAGAGCTCCATCCTTCTTCTTTACAAAGATCACTAGTGCACCCCAAGGTGACACACTAGGTCAGATAAAACCTTGATCAAGAAGTTCTTTAAGCTATATACTCAACTCATTAAGCTTTGGGACAATCATTCGATAAGGTGTTTTGGATATGGGTTCTATTTTTGGTTTCAAAGTTATGGGGAAATTGATTGCTCGAACTGGAGGCAAACCTGGTGGCTCTAGAGGGAATCCATCTGCAAATTTGGAAACTAGTGGGTGCAACTTATCCGATGTCTTCTCGTCAGTATGAACCATCTCTACCGCATAAATCTTGCACCCTTTCCTCATACACTTATTAACTTTCTTGGTTCATATGAGGCATAATGTCACATCATGTCTAACGCCTTTTATTACTTTGGTTTCTCCCTGGTCATTTTTTAAGAGAACTATCTTATTATAGCAATCCAGTATATCTTGATGAGATTCAAGCCAATCCATTCCTACAATTAAGTCATAAGTCCCTAGAGTTGTGCTATATAGGTTCATCTTGGTGTCACACCCCCCAATGTTAACAATGCAATCTCTTACCATTGACCCTACTAATTGCTAAGAGCTTGATGTCATTTCTACCATTCTAAAGTTACTTTGCTCATGAGCCATCAATCCACATTTAAGTATTGTTAAAGGATAAATAAAACTATTAGTGGCAACTCGATCAACTAACATAGATAGAGGGATGTTGTTGATCATACTTGCAGACTCCACTATTGTGGCTTGGTGCTTAGCTTGGCGATGGTTTGTGGCTGCATGAATTCGATGTGGGTTTTGTGGTCTTCCTCCTTTTACTTTGTGTCCCTATTGTTTAATCCCAGTTTAATACCTTGGACAATCCCTTCTATAATGTGGACCTCTACATTGGCAACATTCTACTTGTTCCTGATTCTTACGTTGTACCTGTCCTTGGCCACCAAATCCTCTATTTCCACCATTCAAGAAGGGTTGACTGTTATGTCCTCTAGGAGGCAGCCGAGAAGTTGCACTAGCAATCCGAGAAACATCGTTTTGTCTTCCCTAGAATCTATATGGCTAACCCCCCTAGTCTGTTAACCCTCATTGTGGGCTATTGCTTCCCTGTATTTTCATCAACCACCATTCTCTTTTTCATATTTATCTTCCTTGGGACTTGTTTGGCTAAACTAGTGGTTGTTGCCATAGTGGTGGGTTTCCACATGGCCACTTCTGCTCGAACCAAGGGATCGAGTCCATGCAAAAATATTTCAGCTTGATGTTTATCATAAGCCATATAGTCCACGTGATGGACGAACACATAGAATTCAACTTCATAGTCCTCGATAGATCTACCATTCTGTCGCACTTCATGGAAAGCACCTACTTGTTGGTGTTTGTACTCCTCTGATAGGTACCTAGTTCGGAAGGCTTCCTCAAACATTTCCTAAACGACTTGCACTAGGGTGGCTTGCATCTTCGTTTCTTCATTTTATCCACCATAATATAACATCTCCTTTTAGTAGACTCATTGATATTTGGTCCTTTTCCCTTGAAGTGTATGCCTTAAAACTAAGTGCTCTTTTGACACCAATTACCCATGCTTCTGCTTTTGAACCCCCTTCTTGACCCATAAACTCTGGTGATTTGGATTTTTGGACTTCTTTCATAATATCAAGGGTTGTTTGTCCATATTTGGCATTGAATTGAGAATGTATATCTTGTCTCTATTTTTGTTCAAAATCCCTTCGTTTACCTTGATCATTTCCTTGATTTTGTCCTTTGCTTGAGACCCAATCCTTAAAGATATTTGTCATTTCTCGAAGGGAATGTAATATAGCTTGCTCAACTGGGGTTCCTATATCTGAAGTGGCAGGAGGTGGGGTTTCCACCTCAGGGTTGCTTCGGGTTTGTCTTCAACGTTTAGGAGCCATGATCTCCCCTGTTTAATCAAGTTGAATTTTACATTACTTCCTTACTCATGTGCCAAAAACTAAAATAAATCTAGAATATACCCTGATTTTAGAATATGAAATTAGTTACATCAACACACAATTGATTTTCCATTCAACCAAATTTATTTATTACAATACTTAAACCATAAATTATCAATAATCATTAATTTTACAGTATTATATCATGGAAAACATGAGTTGGAAGGTAATAATGATGTCTGAATAAAACTTATAGAGTTGTCTCAACATAAAATCAAAATTCGAATGAATAGAGCTTAAGAATATTGGTGGAATTATTGTTTTAAGAAGGTACTTGAATTCTGAAAGAAAAATTATTCACCACTGACTTTTGAAATTATATGTCACACCAATATTAAGTCTACAGATTCATGACCTTTATGTGCTAGGATAACTTGAAATTTTGTGTTGTAGAGTGAAATATTTTGAGTATCTGTTTAAGGAATCATAACTTATGTTAGAAGAAAGATGTTATAAAAGAAATTAAATGGACTGCCTTTCACAAAATAAATCGCTATAACAAATTTATTGACTGTATCTTGAGATTCTTATGGCCATTAAATGATTACTCTAAGTGGCTTTACGAAATCAAACAACCAAAGAGATATTCCAATAGAAACACACCATAAACAAGAGGAGACACTACCACCTGACTCAAAACTGGATCAGATGACTGGGAAGGTTATCCTTCCCCAAAAACGCAAAATAAAATCATTTTATTAATAAGATGGCCCGCCTGCAAGCACACCTGCGAAGGCAACACCATATCAAACCCTAAGAAATCTTTAGTAGCTATCAGGTTTTACATTCACCAATTACAATATAAAGATCAAAACAAAACCAGGAAACTCTGAAAAAACCCATTGGATACAATACATTTAAGCTATAATGATTTTTAGCGCTTTGAATTCTTGACGAGAGAAGGAGCTTCTTTTGGTGCTTGGACTTTGAACGGACATGCACTTCATTTTTGGTAACCTTGTGGATCATATTTATCTGCAAATGGTTGTAACCTAGATGCTACACAAAGAGATTACACAAAACCTAAATTCCAAAGATTTTTCCACCAAAGAGTCATGTTGACTTGTTGTTAATGTGAAATTTACCAAATGTCAACACTTAATGTATGTTTTGTAGAATTAGAATTTTTTCTACCCTTATATCAGATGTATATACTACTTAAAAGAAACTTGTGATCTGATTTGAAAAGACAATTATAGGCCTATGTCCTCTTCTAGAATTCTGCCAACAGACCAAGTTAGTAATATATATATTATTATATATTATATCTATATAGAGCAAGGGTTGTTAAGGATGTGATTAGATCTGCTGCTTATTGAAAAAAGCTTAACACTTTGCAACCACAAAACTGATAAGAACAATAGGTCAAGGCTTCCAAACATCTACAAATATGTTATGCTGCCTCCACAGGGGATGATTACTATCCAATTTGCTTACTTCCTGAGTGATCTAGGAGTAGCCAGAGGTCTCAGCCTTCAAGGACTAACATTTGAACTAAAACCACCCAGAATTGTACTTTTGTACAAGTGATGTGGTCAAGGTTTTTTTCCAATCATTTAATTTATGAATCTTCTAGTCATTTGTGATTACTCCAGATATAAAATACAAAGATCAGAAAGCAACCAAGATCCATTTACAGTTCTTAAACTCAAAACGTAGAATAAATCCCAGAATCATTTGCATATTTTAGTGGATCACTACTAAATTTTTAGCACATCAAACTTTCAAACCATGAGATGATGAAAACATTTTTTTTTTTTTTTTAAATGCACCAAATATAAGTATCAGGCTTCTAGAAACTCAGAAATTTACTTAAGTTAAAGCATTATCATATTTCCAATACTTCAAGAGAACTTTTAAATATAAGCAATGAAAGAATGTGACCTACAAAAGCTAACGAATAGATAGCAGATCATTTACCATTAAGTTGTTAACCTGCATTTAAATTCCAAATTTTCTGTGAAAGTTGCAGAAAGTTAGCACATGCAAACCTAGAAGAAGGTGATAACTCCATTCATCTTAATTAAATAAGGCTGAATCGAGAAAACTCATCCAGAGAGGTCAAACGTCACAACCTCGTTGATTCTTCAAGAATCGTATACCTCCAATCGACATGCTGACAACTCCTTTGGAATCCTCGAGCAAATCATTTTCAATGCATGTATTTCTACCGCATACGGTGAATAGGAAAAAGTGTCGGGAAACAATAAAAAAAAATCTGAAGAAAACGTATGAGAGTAGAGAACTTCAGAAGCAGTCAAAGATAATGGTAGAGAGCCATTATTATATAGCATTGCCCTTCATGCCCAATACCTTGGAGATGAAGCAATCTGGATGACCGTCAGATCATAACCTAAGATCTCAACGATAAATCTAGTGACAAGTATCGCCTTCGCAGACATGCCATATTTCAACCAAACAATCTAGAACCCGCTCTCGGGATGGTTAATAGATATAATGGAATTGGGGTCAACAAAATAATGTATGCCCAGAACTTACTAAATATGTACATGATAAGATTTGCTATGAAAATTACTCATAGCACTGACTTTAAAAATGAACACCATCAAAATATTACTATGCAGCCAGTATGCACTAATAGAAGTGTTAATACGGTCATAAAAGTTAATTAATGTAGAATAGTTTGTACTTGCTACTTTTATGAATAAAAGAATCACATGTATAGCGGGGGTTTGTAGAACAAAAAGGGACATGCAGCCTCTTGGAAGTAACGATCCTGCGACTTTCAAAACAAGCCGAGTTATAAAAAATCCCAACAATTATTATTATTAATTTTTTTTTAAGATGCCCATAGGCCCTAAGGGTTGAGCCTTGCTCTGATACCATATGTAACAGCCAAAAATAAACACATAATTAATCAAGTAATTTATATTCAACATGAAATTATCAAAAGTTCAAAACTATGAGTAGGAACACTAACTTTTGATTTCAGTTGAAGTCGGCTAATCTGCAACAAGGTTTTGGGGACGACTCTCCACCCAACCATAGGCTCAATTGCGCAAGGCCTTGCTACAACTAGCCACCCCTGAGCTCTCAATCAATGTACTGTTGCAAGGAATCTTTTGTCTTAGAACACTATTATCCCAAGAGAATGAACGATAGAATCTTGGAATGACGGAATGCCTCCCATCTTCCTCACCGTCTAATAAATAGAGCAAACATTGGAAGGGGAACCACATGCACACACTCCATGTGTCTACATGCAACTTGATTGATTTCTTGTTTTATTTTATTTTGATAGCTTTACTGATTGTTTATTGTTTTATTGTTTTATTTCTATTTCTATTTATTTAGACCTTTAGTATGGTTATTTATTATTTATTGCTATTTTTATTTTTATTATTTTTTATTCATTGTTTATTATTTATTTTCTTGTATTTTTTTAATATTATTTATTATTTATTATTATTATTATGTTTTTTATTATTTATTATTAAGGGATTTATTATTTATTATTTATTATTAAGGGACATTACATCTTCATTCATAGTTGCATCCCAATATGGATGGCTTGAAGCTTCGTCAAATGTGTCAGGATCATAATTCATTGAAGTTTGAGCCAGTAAATAAGAGGCTTTATCGAATTAAGAACGTGTACATAGTTGTAGGATCACCTGCAAGAGCACCTACTGCATCCCGAGTAGCACGAAACTAGTTTGGAAGCTAAGTAGCTGAAGGAGGATCCTGAGATGGTGGGGGCCGATTTTCATCCTCATTGTCATCATCTGAAGAACAAATAGTTTCAAAAGTAGAAGGGATAGAAAGAGGTGGCACATCCATTGAACTTGGCTCTTAGGCCGATATATTTTTAGCAAAATTTACATCTCTTCTAATGATAAAAGTTTTGGAATTAAGTGGAATGAGTCTATATCTTTTGACATCTCCAAAATATCCAACAAAAATATATTTTTCACTCTTAGGTTATAAAGCTTTATGTTTCTCATCTGGAATATGGGCCCATGCTTCACTTCCAAAAATACAAAAGTGACTTACATCTGGTTTAATTGAGCTCCATGCTTATTCTGGAGTGATATTCTTTAAAACCCTAGTAGGAGTGTGATTTACTATGTAATTTTCACAGTTAATTGCTTCTTCCCAAAAATTAATACTAATTCCTTTAGATTGAAGCATACAATTAGCCATTTCCTTTAAGGTGCAATTCTTCATTTGAGCTACACCATTTTGTTGTGGAGTATATGGAACAGTATGTTGCATTTAAATTCCATGCTCAGTGAGAAATTTGATGAATTGGCTGTGAACACATTCGCTGCCATTATAAAATATTAGCTTAAGAATTTGATATCCAAATTGTTTCTCAACAAAGGCCTTAAAGGCCAAGAAAATGTTAAATACTTCATTCTTGTGTTTTAAGAAGTATACCCAAGTGTGTAATGAGAAATCATCAATGAAAGCTAAGAAATACTTGTAGCCAAAGAATGAAACAACTGGTAGTAGGCCACATAAATCACTATGCACAAGTTGTAAAGGGGCTGAGGTGTGCTAGGAGACACGTTTTTCAAAAATATCCCAATGATGTTTTCCGAGTGCACATATGGAACAAACACCATCTCTGCAAGATACCATAGGAAGACCTGTCACCATATTTTATTTACATATATTTTGAAGGGAGTGATATTTTAAGTGACCAAATCGCTCACGCCAAACTTTGCTCGCTTCATCATTATGAGTAACAAATATCGAGGGAAGAGTTGATGACCGAAAGTTGTCAAACTTATACTATTATAGCTCCAAAACTCACCATTATGGTTTGTGATGCTACACTTATGGCCTAGGGCAACCCCTCCTTCCAGACCTGGTCCAAAATCTAAAAAACAGTGTTTTATTCCCTGTACGCGACATTGC
>APFE031023452.1:0-15707 GCA_000404065.3 Pinus taeda | reverse complement strand
TGGGGCGATATTGAGCTGTAGTCGAGAGGACTACATGACGGGCAAGATCCTTGAGGTGCCCAAACTCTTGGATCACATACAGCTACGGGAACCCTTAACGACAGTAGCAAAATGACAGGAGTCAATTGGTGTGAAGGATGATGGAGCAACAGTGGCAGAGCTAGAATGCCAAAGTCTAAAGCAGCGTAGTGGAGTGTTGCAGCAATGTGGAAGGCACAGAGCAGATACAACAGCAGCGGAGTAGCATCAGAGGGTCAGCACAGATTAGCAGCAAAGGTAGCTTCAGTGTCGAGGGGCATCCAAACTGACCAGCATGTCAACTTTTGGGGTGGCTTTTCAGTTGCTTGCTTCTGAGCAACTGAGTTGCAGTGGAGCAACTTGCAGTGTCATTGCTATGGGCAGCATGATGAAGCATATTGAGAGGGAGTTACAGTACAGATGCAGCAGCGACAGTGGCAATGTCATGGGTAGCAGTACAGATTGCAGTAGCGCAATGGATGAAGGGCAGCAGGCCGAGCATCAGCAACGCAGAGGAACAATGTCATGGATCACTGTGATACTTCTGTTGGGAAGTATTGCTAGAGCACATTCCTCGCTAAGAGGGAGTGTTGAATTTTGGGTAGCACCAGATGTGCTCTAGATCCAAAATTTTGTGGAGGGGCTAGAACACATGAAATCTCCAAGACCCAGAAATCGTTTGGAGAAATTCCACCCGAAGTGCATGATATTCAAATAATTAATTATTTTTAATGGTGCCTAAGTTAAAACTTAGGAAATTAAAATAATTAAAGTGAATTAATGTACATATGGGTGAGAAGGTTCTAAGTGACAAGGATCAAGTCTAATTTAATCTTAGCCATTCATTGGAGATTAGATCACAGTCATTGATTTCTGAAAGGGAAAAGTATAAAGGAAGGCCTGGGGTCAGTTAGAGAACACACACATTGAAAGCAGCACTTGAGCTAGATCGAAATTTTGGGGCGTGGTTTGCTGAGAATTTAGGAGTAAGCTTCTAGTGCGAAGAGGGGCAGTTCAGCAGTAGGAATTTCGTCTAAGACTGAGAATACATAACAGAGAGGCAGTGCAGCACCAAGGAGAGACAGTGCAGCTCTAGGAGGGTGACACAGAAGCTAGAGGGGCTAACACAATCACGCAGAGGCAGCGCTAGGGTTTCTATGAGGCAAATCGGGCATCAGTTCAGCAAATCGATTTCTGAGCCGAGACAGCTCACTGGGAGGGTGACGCAACTCCTAGAGGAGGTGACACAGTTCCAACACAGAGCTGGGAGTAGCCGTCGCTGCACAACGCTGGGGACAACGCAGTCACCTGTGGGGTTTGTTCATCCAGTTGCTAGATTCACCAAAATATATGTCTCCAGATAGAGGTACTTCTGATGGATTTATTCTCTGTTGGGTGAGCCAAATTTGGCACCCTAGTTGTATTCAGAAAGTTGCTTTATAATAAAACCCTCATATCTATTGCATCGATTTTCCCACATTAGGTTTTCCCGGGGACGTTTAATCCAAAAATAAGTGTCCTTTGTGTGATTGTCTCATTTATTTTTCAGTACTTGATCTATATATTGGTGTAGGTTGCAGGGTATTTGCCTTAATATTTTCTGAGTATTTGCTTTAATGTTTTTAATTTTTTCTGTTGTAAGATATGGCTATCATGATTCACTAAGGATAGGATTCATCGTGGCATCATAGAAGCATTAAAATCAAGAGCTCGTCATCATAAAGAAAAATAGTTGAAATAGAAGTCTATGACAGTCACCCTTGGAAGGATATAGCTCTTGGTAACCTCATTAGAAGCATAAGTGGTACTTATGGGAAAAGAAAAAGTCATCTAGTACAAAAGCTCATCATACAGCAGTCAATAGGAAACATTTGCTGGATGAGGATACTCAAGATCCTCTATTGGAATCTTCATCGGAAGGTTCACCAATCAAAAGGAAGCAAGTGTTTCATCGAGAAATCCATCTTGTGGGAATTCATGAGATGATGGTATGATGACATAAAAAAAGGTGAAGCAAATCAAGGGATTGAAGTTTTTTCAATCAAGGAAGTTGCTGAAAGAAGTCTAGATGACCTAAAGGAAAATGAGGTACGTATGCTTGTATTCGATATTGTAGAGTCATGTCATATGGTTGCAGGTAACATCGATAAATGCTCTATCTCAAGAGCATGATCAAAAGAAAGGATCTCTTCCTTTGAAAGGATGAGGAAAGCATGGGTCACACATTGTCTAGATGAAATCAACATAATATGTCCTCATATGAAATATGAGGTGGTTGACAGTGATTGGAGGAACTCTGATTAAAAGTTCCTAGGAAGAGAAATGTGTGAAGAAACAAGGAAAGAGATCGTGGAATATGCAACCATGACGAAGGAAATCAACATCCGAGAACTGGAAGATTTGACTAGGATATCTCCATGAAAGATATGATGACTCTGATGAAGTCTGAAAAAGAAAGAGACCCTTGACAGTATATATCTTTTGGAGATGTGTCAATGTGTATGTAGGACGCTGATGCGAACTAGAAGATGTCATGATGAAAGACTGTCATGATGAAAGACCATCACAAAGGTAATTTTGATTTAATGTCCATTCCTTATTTTTGAATGATATCTAGATGGGCTTATGCAAGGCTGCCAAGGGAAGAGCTATGAATATCTTCCACCACTGATGTCCATGCAGTCGTGTTCAGGTACAGGGAGTCCAAAGGTCTAATTTGACCTCCACCCTTCTGGCATAACAGTGTTCAGGTACAAGGAGTCCAGAGATCGAACCCGATCTCCACCCTTCTAGCATAACAGTGTTCAGAACTTCAGGTACACGGAGTCCAGAGACCCAACATGATCTCCACCATTCTGACATAACAGTGTTCAGGTACAGGGAGTCCAGAGATCTAACCCAATCTCCACCCTTCTGGCATAAGAGTGTTCAAGTATAGGGAGTCTAGAGATCCAACTTGACATCCACCCTTCAGGCATAACAGTGTTCTGACACAGGGAGTCCAGAGATCTAACCCAATCTCCACCCTTTTGGCATATCAATGTTCAGATACAAGGAATCCAAGGATCTAACCCGATCTCCACCCTTCTGGCATAACAATGTTCAAGTACAAGGAGTCCGGAGATCTGACCCGATCTCCACCTTTCCGACATAATAGTGTTCAAGTACAAGGAGTCCAGAGATCTAACCTGATCTCCACCCTTCTGGCATAACAGTGTTCAGGTACAGGGAGTCCAGAGATCTAACCTGATCCCCACCCTTCTGGCATAAGAGTGTTCAGGTACAGAGAGTCCAGAGATCCAACCCGGTCTCCACCATTCTAACATAACAATGTTTAGGTAGGAGGAGTCCAAAGATCCAACCCAATCTCCACCCTTCAAGCATAAGAGTGTTTAGGTACAAGGAGTCCAGAGATTTAACCCAATCTCCACCCTTCTGGCATAAGAGTGTTCTAGTACAGGAAGTCCAAAGATCTAACCCAATCTCCATCCTTCTAGCATAACAGTGTTCAGGTATAGGGAGTCCAAAGATCTAACCCAATTTCCACCCTACATTAGGAATCCAAAGTCTACGAACCCCCTCATCGAGGAAGGCTAGTCCAGGGCAGTCAATGGCCTCCACCCTTTAGCCAATGAGGGGTTCCAGAGGTAAGGCCTCCACCCTCAATCAATTCTAGATCTACTTATCCATTGATTGTAAATTAACCAACCCTAGTTCAGGAAGCAGTACCTAGGCATTCACTTCCATAGACGTAATCACAAAAGTCAGTCAAGTTGTCTTGTTGAAATCAAAGCAAGTTGTCTCGTTGAAATCAAAGCCCGATATCCTGGCTACTACAATGAAAAGGCTATACAGTTGTCTGTCCCTACAATATTGTGTCTCAATGATAGTTCCAACAGGCAACAACACAATGCAATGACAATTGATTTAGATGCACACAATCGGTTTAGAATCGCAACAGTTGGTTTCTTAAGTTAAGAAAATGTGTGGTTTGCCCAACCAAGCCACCTACACCATTGCAAGCAGGCATTGCAAAGCTTGTTGTCCTAACTATAAAATCCCTCCCTAGAGATTCCACGATCTTGGGAATTTTCCTGAGTTTTATTGTTAATTTTCTCAGTGGCAGGTTATGTCGAACAGTTTGACTGTAGAATGTTGTAGGTACCCCCCTTTTTTTCACAAGTTTGACTTCATAAAGAATACTGTAAACTCTAACCATCGAACTAAGCTCTCAGGGTTCCAAATTTTATGCTCAATGTTTCTTCCATATATTCATGTGAAATATAAATGCATTATATTTTAGACCTAGAAAAACCATACATATTGGTATTTGGAGATATCACCCATATTATAGTTCCTACTCATATAAAACTTGAATATAAAAGAACAGAGAGAAAAGATGGCACCTGGTATTAGATAGCAGCTCCACTGTATTCCCAGAGACTCATAAGAGAAATGCCTTGTTACAAGCCTCTATAACGTCCAGCAGCAAAAACGCAACTCTAAATTGAGAGAGGTGAGGTTCTAGCAAAGTGTATATCATGTCGATCAACCATTATGCAACCCAGGGAGGTGAAAATACTTCCATCGACAATGGAATATGAAGATTAGCCTTGACTGGAGATTCAAATTGCCATTCTACAAGCAGATCGGGCCACTAGCATACACGGCTAAACACCAAACGTAAGCAGACACTTTAACACAAAATTTTGGCCCTTATTTTGGCTGTATAGATCGACCCACCACCAAAAATAACCTTAATCTTGGAATCAATAAACTTGTGCTACTAAACTCCTTGAACTCGTCACTTTTTCTTCTTTAAAAACTTGGTGATAGTTCTGGGATATTCAACCATCAAAATCTAGGGAAGAAACTCGTCCTTTCTCCCGCAATGAGATGGATTCAGATTTTGAGTATGCCTCCAACCTTCTGCACTAGGCCCTCACAGAGAAGTTGGCTCACCCTTTTTTGCTTGGTGTCACAATATGCCTAACCCCACTAATGCATCTTTTTCCTCCTGCGCTCCTGGTGCCAGTTCTCCTCCTATACCTTCTCTTCTTCCACCGTTTTTTTTTCTACTCCTCTCCTCACTCCCCTCTCTCCTTTTTTTCTCCATTTGAATCCCCTTTTTTTATTAGTTAGGGTTCCCTCCCTAGTTAGCCCCAACTGTCCCGCATCAAAAACAAAAACCACCAAAAAAAAACTTCAAATGGAGTCTTCAAAGGCGAAGTGTAGTTATTTTCTTGAAGTTTACCTTAGCTATATATAATCTAAAATAACCAACTACATTCACATTAGTCATTTGTGAAGTATAAAGTAACCAAATACATACGTTTTCTTGATATAGCCATATAGGGTTTACAAAAACCATGTACATGACTTATATGTATTTACCTTGTTTCCAATTAATAACTAACCATTTAAGCATGTTCATACATACATATATAAATAGGCATGTATATTAACTCTTCCATATGTATACACTGACAACCAAATAATTACAATGATTCTACCAAATGTAAGGTGATCGACTGAATGTACCATGACTGAGACCATCAACACAACTTCTACCTACTTGCAAGATGACTGGGGTTATTACAGTTTGCCTTGCACAATACCCCTCTACAAGGCCTGCTAGATTTTGCGGCAACATTTTTGGCATCGTTGCCAAGGAGGAAGCAAGTCTACATTCCCATAGCTTGAAGCATTTAGCTTCTTTCATTCGAAGAGGGAAAATATCTAACGAGAAGATAGATCCTCTTCTAGTGGCTCCTAAACCAACCCATTCTAAATCCCCAAAGGTCCTCCTCAAAGAATCATAGCTCTAAGGACAAGGAACACTACTAAAAGAGTCATTAACATTGGCAATTCCCTTGTCAAACCAACTACCCCTATAGCTAGACAACTCTTTGGCACTAATCCCAATCCTACTATATCCATGGATAGACCTTGGAATTTCATTGCCTTTAGGCCTTTAGACTTCAGTAACCACCCTGATGCCCCTCATCCTTTGTCTGATAAATATCATGAGTGGATACCCATGTTCAATGGCACCAATGTCACCACCGCTGAGAGACATGTTCACAATTTCTATTGCACAGTGGGTTCTAGGCATATTGAGCATGAGGATATTATCATGATGCTCTTTACCCTCTCACTTGATAGTGATGCTAGGGACTCAAATTTTAGCCTACCCCAAGGAAGCATCACTGATTGGGATACAATC
Source organism: Pinus taeda (assembly GCA_000404065.3). Lineage (NCBI taxonomy): Eukaryota > Viridiplantae > Streptophyta > Pinopsida > Pinales > Pinaceae > Pinus > Pinus taeda. The sequence goes on along the minus strand of APFE031023452.1, from coordinate 9,463 downwards.
CACGATACATTCAAAAAAAGATTGGCAACAGAGGTAGATGGAAGCATGGCCCTTGATAGATTCCTATCTATAGCAAAAACTAACAAAGAGAATGTCAAAGAGTTCACTCAAAGGTTTGATAGCCTTCTTAGGGAAATTCATAATAGGTTTAAACCCTCTGAAACTATCATCCTTGATAGGTATATCAAGGCTTGTCGAGGACATTTAACTTATGTCCTCAAGGACAAAAACCCCAATACCCTAGCCAACGGTAAGAAGATAATGGTCAAAGTTGAACAAAATGTGAATGTTGCACCAATTAACATGTTCAATTACCACACAGTTAGAATTGAACCTAAGGCAAAGCCAAGCTCTCAAATTGACCCTATCATTCAAGCTTTTGCCCAAAAGATAGAAAATTTTACCACTGAAATCACACAAGGTCAAAAGACTCTTATGAATAGAATGACCACATTAGAAAGAAAGTGAGGGTATAGGTCTAATTTCCACCTAAGAACAAATTTAAGAACAAATCCTTCCCTAGGAAGACCATCAAAGGAGATCGTAACGTGCAACAAAATGTTCCAAAAACTCTTGCTCAAACCAACCTGGTAGGGCAAGGAGGGTCACCTTGGGATCAATCTTCTGAGGAGCCTCAAGAGGATATTCCTTATGAGCAACATGAAGAGGAGGAAAATCCTGAGCATATGAATATAGTAGGTGAAACTCATCCTTTCAACATCTTTCTTGGGGATTCTTACTTTCACTCAGAGCCTAGCCAAGCCCAAATCAATGCCAACTAAATGGATCATGTCCTAGTTGTGGAGAATAGTGGGAGATTTAGGGGTCTGCAATACTCTAGAAAGAATAATGACCAAGCCCAAGCAAGCTCTAATCCATCTAAGGCAAAGATAATCCCCAAGTGCAGCCTCAAAGCAAACCCAAGTGGAAACCCAAAAATGATGAAATTGTATTAGATGTTGACATGGGTAGTGTTTTGGCTAAGTTTAATGTGCAGGTTTTCATTAAAGAGATGGCTAAGCTTCCTCCCCATAGGAACCAAATCAAAAAGGCTTTAGGTCTTGATGATGAGCCTAATGGCCCACCCGTTATATTAAAAAATGTATACCTTAACAAGAGGAATGAGGGTCATTACCCATTTTTATTGTCCATAGTGATTGATAAGCTCATACTTCACAATTGCATGCTTGATTCAAGGGCATCCGCCAATGTCATGCACCAACTAGAGTTGGGCATCACTAGGCCATATGAGAATGTGTGTGGTTTTGATTCTAGATCAATTGCCATCGATTGTCTTATCAAAGGTTTAAAGGTCTCACTAGCAGCTAACAAAGATATGTTGGTACTAATGGATATTGTTGTCGTTGATTTACCTGATGGTTGGGGGATGATACTATCAACGAAGCGAAGGGCCTCGATTGGTGGACAATTGCAAATGGATCTATCACATGCCACCATTCTTAAGCCTGATGGTACCCCATTTGTCCTCTATAGGGAGCCCCAACTCTCAAGTCATATATAAGATGTGGACCCCTTTCCATTTCCCACCCATCGTAGCCATGGAACTATTAGTGAAAACCCTTTAAGTAGCCCTTCAAAACCTATTAAGCCTCCCACTTCTCAAGAATTTTTCCATATCAAAAAAATCCAAGGCCAACCATTCTTAAGAAGCAACGAGTTCAAAAACCAAAGAGAGATTTCCAAGTTGGGGATCTTGTTTTGATCAATAAGGACCTTATTCTTGTCAAGATCCATGGGAAAGTAGGTGTAGGACACTTTTACATTGCCAAACTTGATGGTGAACTTTTTTCTTCACTGGTGAAAGGGAGCCACCTCACCTTATTTATTGGAGATTGACTTTCACATACTAAGCATGGTAGTGTAGGTGCATTGCATATTGTGTGAGCATGCTAAATATCATTCATATCATGTATCATATAGCTTAGCTTGCATTTAGATTGGATTTTATTTTCTGTAAGGATTTATACTCTCATATAAAAGATGGGCGATACCCTACACCAAGAGCACATGCTCCCAAACAAGTTTGATTGCAATGAACAAGTTACAAGTCTGCAATTCCAGGGATTGTTGGAGTTCTCATGAACTCCCTGTTCAAGTACATGGATCATGCGCTCTACAGTGAGCTCATGTCCCAATTGGAGCCAAATGTTACCCATCGAAATGGGTAACCCTATAGAAGAAAAATTTGCTCCCATCATCTCTTCCAGTCGACCAACCAACAACCCCTGACACCACCACTAGTCGATGATGATGTGCCATTTGTACCTACACCACATGCATCAATCATAAGTTACCCATCTGGCAAGAGCACATGAAGGAACGTGAGCCTCCAATCAAAAGGTACTTTATTCATTTTGCAATCGAGTGCTTATGCTTGTTTGTATTTGGACTTTTAAGATGGATTATGGGATGACTTAGAAGGAAGAATGGTTTTGACCATGACCTCGTTTCCTCACCTTAAATGGGGTGTTATTATTCAATCCTAGTCCAATGGAACCTCCTCTAATGGCCTAATAGGTATAGGAGGGGCACTACTTGGGAAACCTTGATTGAGATAGTGCAGTCCCATATATCCCTATTCCATACTTACCATTTTCCATCTTACGTTACAAGTACTTCTTCCACTTCCATTCTTCGGGTTCAACTTGTTGCACCCATTTTTTTCAACATTCCAAGGCAGCAAGATCTAAGGACTTCAAGGAATTTTTTCAAAGTCAGAATCATTAGCCAACAGTCTGTTCTGTGTCATTGTAAACCCATTCTGCAAGTTTGTAATGTAAATGATGCTAGTAAGACCGTGTATTTATGTAACAACCTAGTTGGCGACGAATTTCATCCTAGAAGGCTTTTTGTCTCATTGATTCATCTGTGTTTCTAAACACGGATGATTAGCAGAGTTTTTACCTCCAGCCTCACCCCAAAGCTAGGGTGGAATTTATCATTGAAGTCTTAGGTGAGTCCTAGTGTTTTAATCGAGCCTTTTGTAAAGTGATTTAGAAATAATATAAGCTATTTGACTAGATTATTTTATTACAAATTACTTGGTCTACTCGATCATAGTGTCGCAGAATTGGGTAAGTATTTTGAGGGTCTATAACAAACAGGTATTCCCCCTTTGAGGGTTGATTTCGTAAAATCTTATGTAAAAAATATTTTAGCGCATGGTCCCTCATACTTAGACACCATGGCTAAAATATTAGAGGGTGGAAAAATAATTAATCCCTTAATGAGTCAATTAATTAATTTTTGTGGAAAAAATATAATAAAATCCTAAGCCATAAAATTAATTAATTAGAGTCAAAAATTAAAATGTTAGAGATATAAAATTCTCCAAGTGGAAAGATTTGTGAGACTAAAAGAAATTAATTTTTGGAGGTCCCCTATCAAGGGAATATTGGAAATTTCAAGAAAAATTGGACCCTTGGACCTTGGTGGTTAAGTCAAAGTCAATTTTTTAGGAAATTAGCTCAAAATAATTATTTTTGAGCTAATAAAAATGGTTTTAATGAGAAATTCGAAAACTCCTCAAGAATAAATATTTTCGACAATGGAGATTAAAAGATCATCAAAGTTCTATCAAGAGTTGAGATTATTTTGACAGGGATCAAACCAACTAACCGTTATTTTCCACTTAGGAAGAATTTCTCTATAAATATAAGACATTTTGCTTTTATTTTTCATCTGGATCTTGAGCTCTGGTTTGATGTAACTATGTAAATGTTAGTGTAAAGCCATTGTCTCGTTGGGAACGTTTTGATCATCATAATAAAAGACTTTGGGGTGCAGTTCATGGTGTCTTTGTCTCGCTGATTTGTGGTATGTGTTGGGTATTTGCATTCATATATTGCGCTTTAAATAATAATTAAATCATTATTTCATTATAGATGATAGGAACATTCTATTGGTAAGTTTTGGGCTTATTTTAGGTATCTAATTCATTGTATGTTCTAATGGTTTCTTCTTGAGAAAATATATAGAGTTTGCAGGTTCCCCGGCCCTTGGGCTCCAAGTTCACAAGCTGTGGGCACAAGCTAACCATGTTTGAATTCTGAATATTTTATGTGATTTTCTAACTTCGCTGAGGTTATGGTTTAACATTTATATTTCGAAATAGATCTAGCCATTACCAAGGTCTCTTAAAACATTTTACACTTGTATATTTTGTAACTATATTTTGTATAGTAATTTTTTTGTAAATAAATTTCATTTTTCTAACCCTTGTTTGCAGTTGGGGTTTGGGGTTTTGGGATTTTTTGAATTTTTTTATATATTGGGGTTTTAGGCACTTGTAAATTTATTTATGCAAGTGAGATCCAAGGAAATTTGTTGGATTAGAGCTAGATCTAGGCCCTTGAGGGGTAAGATCGTCTCTAGAATTTTTGCAGGGCCAACCATTGAAAATTTTGCAGTGAAATTGAAAATCTAAAGCAAGATTCAAATTTTGGCGAGGGTTTTAATTTTTTTCAGGGCTCCTAGGCCCAGTGTCCTCCTTTTCCCTAGTCGTCCACCCTTCCAGGGCTCTGCATCAGCCTTTTCTAGCCTCCTAGGGTTAGCCGCAGGGATCTAAAGGCCTCGGCCTGCCTTTTGATCCCTTGTCATGGTGTTTTTAGGCCTTGGTAGGCCTAGCCGTGGCCTCTAGGCCACTCGGCCTTCCTTCCAACCCTCTGTCTCCCCTCTTCTTGCCCTACCCTGCTTTTGTCTAGCCCTTCTCTTCCCTACTTCCTCCTCCTTATCCCTCTGTCTCCTCTTGTCGTGGGTTTTAGGCCTCCCCTAAACCTTTTTTCACGGGCCTCTTTGAAGCCCCAACCCTAGGCCACACACCCTTAGGGCCTCTCAACCCCCTTTTCAAACCAAGCGGCGGCCCTCTTGGGTAAGTCGTGAGCCCCTTCGGGCTCCTTCCCTTGTGTAGTAGGCCTTTGACCTTAGCCGCAGCCTCTAGGAGGCTTGCTGCCCCCTCATTTGCCCTCGTCCCTTTGTCTCATTTCCCTCCCCTTACCTCTGTGGGTAAATTTTTATTTTCTGAAGCTAATCATCAGTGAATATTGCAGAGAAGTTGAAAATTTGTGTTTTCAAGTGTTGGAAAAATTTGGCAAGTTGGGCAAGTGATCTTCAAGGCGTGAGGCCTTTGATTTGACCTCTAAACCCTTGCTCATTTCATTGTTTTACCTCGGCAATTTAAATAACTCATAACAGTGGTAAAAAACACATTTAAGTAGCATAAAATTCATATCTAAGATCTCTAGCACATTGTTGAGTCATTTAAGCAATTTGGGCATTAATCTCTTGGCATAGATCTAGTTGTTTAATGACTATTATCTCTACATAAAAAGTGCAATCAGATAGTCTGATATAACAATGAAAAGTGCATCTTAAGAGGGCTAAGATATCATAATTTCATTTGGGTCCTTATTTCTCATATCTGGCTAAGTATACTATTGTCCTAAAGGGTTTAATAATTGCTCATTTGAATGTGATTGGGACATAAGTAACATAAGAAAATTCCTTGCTCATGCTCTATATATCATAATTGTTCTTGTTTCATATCATAATTTCATTTGGGTCCTTATTTCTCATATCTGGCTAAGTATACTATATATCATAATTGTTCTTGTTTCATATCATAATTGAAAAGTGCATCTTAAGAGGGCTAAGATATCATAATTTCATTTGGGTCCTTATTTCTCATATCTGGCTAAGTATACTATTGTCCTAAAGGGTTTAATAATTGCTCATTTGAATGTGATTGGGACATAAGTAACATAAGAAAATTCCTTGCTCATGCTCTATATCTCATAATTGTTCTTGTTTCATATCATAATTTCATTTGGGTCCTTATTTGTCATATCTGGCTAAGTATACCATATATCATAATTGTTCTTGTTTCATATCATAATTTCATTTGGGTCCTTATTTCTCATATCTGGCTAAGTATACTAATGTCCTAAAGGGTTTAATAATTGCTCATTTGAATGTGATTGGGACATAAGTAACATAAGACAATTCCTTGCTCATGCTCTATATATCATAATTGTTCTTGTTTCATGGTTTTATAGCAAGTTGGCTTCTAGTTGTTTTAAGTGCACTAACACATTTGTGGTCGTGAGACTGATAAATTCCTCATAAGATCACATCTAATAGTTTCACTGTAATCTTAGATCACATTGTGTTGAATGGTTCAAGTTCCTTTGGTGCATCATTGAAATAACTCTCTCTCAAGTTGTATTGAGCATCTAATCATCTAAAGAACATTGCTAATATCAAAAGGAATCATTGGATAATAGCTCTTTTTCTCTTTTGCCATCATTGGTTTGTGGTCATTTTAAATCCTTGGTATATTGGCATTTACCTTGTCTAAATATCTTGAAAGGTTTCTAATCTCATTGATCATCTTAAGTATTGGCACCTTGTGTTGGCTAAATGTCATAGTTGGTTAATTATAATTTATTTGGGTGAATATTTGTGGTGGTATCTTGATCAAATTATATCATTGGCATATCTTGTTTATTCATTCTCCTGTGGTTAAAAATCGTCTCTTAATTTTCATTAATAAGTACTTATTGTCATAATTTAAAGATTGACTCATAACTAAGTACTTAAACTTAAACAATCTTAAACTCAAGAATCACTCAATCCATCTTGCATTGCATCCTGAGTCTAGTTGCATTAATTATTTACCTCCAAGCATAAGCTTGGTTGATAGAGATAATAGGACAACCCTTTCTCAATTTAACTTGAGGGACTCAGCACCTCTTTAGTGGTTAACACAGCGACCTTGCAGTCGTTAGAGCCACAATCTCTGAGTGTCGGAGGCATCGAGTGAATAGAGCCTAACAGAAGGTATCGTTAATCAAGCTTTTGTTTGCTTCCTATTGGCCTTTGTATCACAACCTACTCTAGAGACTAGTTCTAAAACAGTCAAGAGGAAAGTTACACCTAGAATGAGCATCTAACTTAAAATTAACCAAGATTTTGCATTTCACCTAGTTGATAAGATTTGCACTTCATTCAGGTTAGTTGAGCATTTAAGCATCGGTCGTTCATCCGATTACTTGGCCTCTAATTAATATAAAGCAAGAAGTTGACTTGATAAGGCATTGGTCTCACATTCAAATCTAATCTAATTCAATTAAGTCTTGCTAAAATTAACCAAGTAGTTAGGCCATTCATTTATGTCTCGCGGACTTGTTGGTTGCCAACTTGTCCTCCATCTTCACATTTCTATAAGGACTACCCCCCTTAGCCTGTTGTTGGGAGACAGTTAGAACGGAGAGGTCGGGGATCAAAGTGACAGCCCCTGACCTGAGTCATTGTCATAGTGCTTGTACAATCTGAGCGACAACACAACTAACCATTGGTTCTCTAGGATTGGCACCCATACATCTTCATACCTAGGTAGGGCCCAAAACATTGCCCTAAGAGGTTGATGCATCTAAAAGAAAAGGAAAGAGCAAATAATGGCCACAATGTAAAACAAAAGAATATTAAAATGCAAAATATGGTTGGGACATACACATTAGCACATGGGAAAAAGCCTAGCATGAGCTCTACCTTACTCATTATGGCCATCACCTAATTCCTAAGTGCATGTTGCTCCTTCACGCCGTAAAGAAGGCCTCTCATCCAGGGGGCTGAAGTGGCTATAGACCGTCCGCAAATGCCCCTCAAGGCGCTAATAAAGCCAGCCAAAGCGGTCCTTTCGATCCATATCTGTCCAATGAATAGCTTTTGCCCACCCTCTGTGTGTAGCCTGACGCCCCAGTCCAGCCCCTACCGGTATAGTGACTGAAGACCCCTTCCGGCTATAGGCATGGGGGAGCTAGCATTTTATTTGTTTCATTTAGCTGGCTTTGCGGGCCTTTGATATAAGCCCGAATTAGGCTGCATTCACTCGGCTGACTGATTATATATATATATATATTATTATATTTATTCTGGGGTTAGAGATAGGTAGCCTCAGCAGACTCTAGGCGCGGGTTCATTTTACTTTATTGGTGCCCCTTCAAATAATAACTAAAAGGCTTGGTCGATCACTTAACCGTTCCTCTCCTTATCAGTCGAGCCGATTGGCAGCCTGACAGTCGAGGTGTGCTACGCATCCCTGTCGGTTAGGGTTTGCCCTTGCATGTCCCAACCCTTGATGGGCAACGAGATGCCTCATCATTAAGGAGGTAATAGCTATTATACATCATACACAGGAAGCTCTAACCCTTTGAGACACAAGCAATAATACAAAGAAAAATCAAGAAATAGTAAAAGGCGCATAAGAGGGGTTAACTCATGCACCCATGATTGCTCCCTCCTCACACCTATACACCGAGGATGAGGATCCCCATCATGCTAGTCCCTTTGACCATGGCACTTAACCTTGAATTCTTCTCCCCTCTGTTCCATCATTATTATTCACTAACACATGACCATAGCAATTAACCATGAAGTCTTCTCCCCTCTATTCCATCATTATTATTCACTAACACCTATCGATTGAAGGCTAGACCAGGAAAATGTTACTTCCCCTTAGGGGCTGAAAATGCCTAATAGGGTTATCCATTAGCCACTCCTGCCTAGGGAGGTAACACCATTACGAGTTCAAAGCCCTAATTTTGGAAGGAAAGTCTTATTTGAAGTGTTAAATAGCCCTTTGCTTTCAATCTTGGTTCACTTGGACGCAAAAAATGATTATTGTACTTAATGACTGGTTGCTTTGACTAGACTTTATGTTGTGATTGTCAACTTGTTTAGTAGCCCAAGTCTTGGGCACCTTAATCACAAGTACCCAAGGCATTGGAGGACCATATTGACACCCACAGGTGAGGCATTGAGAGCCTTGGGTCTCTAAGCAGTACCAACATGACTTTTGCACTCGTGGACATCTCTTGCACCAAGATGTTCTGCCACTTTGCAGGCTATCTGATGATTCTTCAATATGACATACACTAAAACCCAGCATGCCCATGGTCGGCCACGGGACTCTTAGAGATATGGAAATTGATCCATAGCCTATATGAGGATGGTCTCATGATTCTTCAATATGACATACACTAAAACCCAGCATGCCCATGGTCGGCCACGGGACTCTTAGAGATATGGAAATTGATCCATAGCCTATATGACGATGGTCTCACCTTCTGAGATATGGGAGAGCTAGTAGCACCTGGAAAGCCCTCAACGTTGGAGCAGATGTGGGCACATTAACCTGTTGGAGACTCAAGAGACCACATTCTAACCCGCAAGGTGAAATTCGGGGCCCACAGAGAGATTTTGACAGAAATGTGAGGTAAACCTTCACACCATGATTTTAGAGAGCTTCTACACCACTTATTGCACTCTAATGCCTCAATGCATGCCTCATATAGCCCTACGCATGGAGGACATCAGCATTCGGCTCACACGTGTGGGCATTTCACTTGATTTTATATTTTGGCTAATGGGTTGGCTTGTAACC
>APFE031023451.1:43193-89777 GCA_000404065.3 Pinus taeda | reverse complement strand
AGAGTAGCACTAGTTCAGTGCACTAATGCATCAACTGACTATTAACTCACTATTACTTCCTCAAACAATTTGGAACTAATTTAACTAGACTTAACTCAATAAACTAAGTTAACTAATTACCACTCATACTTAACTCATCCTGGACCCCTATAATATAGGGAGAACATATACATGACTTCAGAAAGACTTCCAACTCGAAATTCCTAAGTTAATTAAGTTAACTAAACTTAAGTAACTATTTACAGGTTGCTATGAGAAAAGAATTACAATTTAATTCAAGGACAAATTAAATTGGAATTTTTGGATTCTATTTTTAACATTTCTTGCTACTATTTTCAACATAAAGGGTTCTGAATTTTGGAAATAAAGCTTTTGTTTGCACTATTGTGACTTAAGTTATCTTAATAGAAATCTAAACCACTACTATTTTCTCATGAGCAGAGTTACAATATATCAGGTACTACTATCTGTCTATTATTACTTTACTTAAGAGTTGAATGGTTATTTGATTACGTTTATCATATATGTGTTGCAAGAAATCATACCTTTTTCACTACTCGTATGTGTGATTGAAATCACATATTATATGCATAAAAAACTAAATATTATAAGTGTAATGAATTCACCAACTAATTTAATTAACTATTTAATTAAATTAGTTATCATTATCTGCTTTAACCTCATAATAACTTGATAATCTATACTTTCATGTTGTTTTTGAGATCCTTTTAAATCACATATATAAATAAGCTTTCCCAGGATAAATATTTAGTTTAAATACTCTTTGTTTTCAGTTTTAATTACATCATATCCTTACACATATATATTCCATCCTTTTTCATAATTTATATCAAGGGAAACTGATACCAAAATTTCTAGTTGGAGCCACCATTCCAAATGGAAAAGGATTTTCTCTAAGGTCCCAACTGGGTGGTTTTCCCTGATGCTGAGGCAAACATTCTGAGCCTTCAACACTTAACCACTATTAAGTTCAAATACACTCTTCTCATCAAGCCCTTCCTTCTCAAGTCATTTCATAGGTCTTCATAAGCAGCTTCTTCTGTGAGAAATATAAAGATAGAATATATGATTTCCATACTAATTTTTCCTTGTCATGAGCGATCTTCATTAGTAGGTGCACCTTCTCAACATGGCAATGTGATTCTAAGAGAAGGTGTCAAGGAGAGAATTAAAGAAGCACTTGCAGAGAAGAGGCACAAAGAAGAACAATCATGAAGACAAGGAGTTGATCTTGGACCATGATAAAATGAATACATTGCATGATAACTCAAAAGGTTTCGATGTTGATCTAATACCTTTTGAAGAGTAAATATGAAGCATTGATCTAACATTATAATTCAATACATAAAAACAAGAGAGTAGCTTGACATTGACACATCATCATGAAGCTCCATGTCATCCTTGTCAAGTTGTAACTTGTACAAGTGTCATCACAATGTCATATGTGTCAATGTTTCCTGCAACATCATCATGTGGAATGTAATGATGTATTTTCAAGAAAATGACAAAATGTAATGTATGGAAGTCCAAGAGTCATATGTGGAATATGAAAAGTCACATGTGGATAAATGAGTGAAATAGAAGTTCAAATGTCGTTTAGGAGTCCAATAGTCATGAGGGTAGGTTAAGAGTCATAAGGGGAGATGAAAGTTCATTCATCTTGTTATAAATACAACCTCAAAACTTAAGAAAAGGGATTTTGGAGACTTACTTCTCTAGCTTAACATAGGAGAGAAAATAATTCCTTGGAGAAGCAAGAAGTGACAATGTTCCACTACTGGACTAGTTTCTCACCATTGTAACTGTGTACTTCGATCTCTCACTTAATATTTAGAAGTTCAATGAGCCAAAACATTTTCATGCATATATCATGAATGTTTTAAGGTTATTCTTTATATGTTTGTGGTATATTTTATGCTCATATGTACTAAGGAAATTGAACTACTTCATCGGGTTTGGTACTTATCTTGTTGAATGTGTGTTTTATGTGTTTTAATGATCATTGTGTCTATGTGAAATATTTCGCTAGATAACCAACGAATCTCCCCTCACTCCCCTGTGTCTCTTCTAGGATAATACTATTACATTCCTCCTAGAGACTCAAATTTGTCTCCCATCATGAAGGTATCCTTTTACACATTGCAATTGGTGCTTCACCATGTCAACTTACTTGTTTATTCAAAGGTGATGTGTATAATATTTTATGTTACCGATTGAAACCAAGGCGAACCTTAGAGTTATGGTGGTCAGGAAAATACTTCAAATGGGGCTCCTACTCCAAATGGTGTGAGGTTTAATCATCAAGGGAATTTTGAGGTCTAAAATGGGCCTCCTAATAAAATTGTACAACCAAAATAAACTTTATAAGAACCAATAGGATTCAAGATGATGATGTCAACCATGGGGGATGATTCACCATTTTGAGTAAAAAAGTAAAAAGATTAAAAAATAATAAAATAATAAAACTACTTTTTCAACTCGTATTTTCAACTTATCTCCCTAAGGTTTTACTCAAATTTTGAGCGGGAGTACTTGTTGGATGCAAAATTTAGTTCCTCATCCAAGAAGTACCCATGTTGCATACTTTTAATGGACTCTCCTACACGAAAAATGAGAAATACATGAAAAGGCGTGATTGCAATCACACTTTTCATGTATTTCTCATTTTTTGCGTAGTAGGGTCCATCAAAAGTATGCAACATGGGCACTCCTTGGATGTGGAATCAAATTATGTATCCAATGAGTGTTTGCGCTCGAAATTTGAGTAAACCCATAGGGAGATAAATTGAAAATATGAGTTGATTTTTGATTGATTTATTTATTTTTTAATTTAATTTGATGATGTAATGTAATATTATTTGATTATTTCCACTATTATTTTATAATTTCCTTAGGATGCCCATTTTAGACCTCAAAACTCCCCTAATGTGGGACTTCACATCATGGAGACCCCCTATATGTTGGCAGTATCAAACATCGTCAACAGAACTTTAGTAAAAACAAATGGCATCATGTGGATTAACAACATTAATTTTAAAAGGGGAAAATAGTTCCTATTAATATGTATCAACCACATTTGCAAAAAATTGCAATATGAACCAAAACATGTAAAACTTAATTTTACTATTGTAATTGTGCCAGTAGATAGAACTAAAATTTTTCAATATGAAGCAAAACTTGTAAAAAAAAAATTTCTTTTTGTTGGATTGACCCATGGAGGATTTAAAAATTGACTCTCGTGCTTTTACATTATACTTGATAACACTAAAATCACCAATTGAACTGCCCCCCTGGCTCTGTATAAAATAATTTTAAATTTATTTAAAAAAAATAAATTTTACTTTGAAATAAATATAACCTCCACCAAAATCCCATTAATATTAAAAAACTTAATCTTAAATTTTCACACACACACACACACACAAAGAAATGGATATGATAGTTTATATTAAAAAAGAGACCTAGGATATGGCCCAAAACTGCTACATTTCTTTGGAGATATCAATATTCCTTGCAAATTTGAAATTGAGCACATCGGCTCAATCCAAACCCTCAAGTAGGTACTCTATGAGACAAAAATTTGATTCCCTTTCAATCCAAATCTTTTCTAAAATACCCCCAGTATCCAAATGAAATTCCATTTCTTACTGGTTGTCGATATATCTTTCACTGGCTTCTCCTTTTCCTTGGCAAGATGTTTTTTTCCCTTTTTCCCAAACATAATCCAACCCATGTTTTCTATTGACTTGAATGGGTCATATATGTTGTCTTTGTCGCTTTCGGAATGTTCTTCGTCATCTGTCTAATTTGAACACGGGCCTCCTTTATATTTGAATATGATGGATCCTCTTTGATATGCTTCTTCGTGACTATCTTTTTCTTCCTTCTTCTGACTCATTTTCCTTTTCAAGATATTCCTTGATTCCCCTAATGGCCCCTTCAGTTTCCTTGGGGGTAATGTCGAACAGGTTTTTTGGACTTGATGAAGGGATTCCCACTACTTCTGGAGCTAATGAAATATTTCCTTATTCATGCGCTGGAATATAGTTTTGATTGTTCCCATCTAGATCGTCTTCTTCTCCTTTTTACAACTTTTGGATCTCCTTGCCCCCCTCTTCAACATTTACCACTTCTTCCTCTGACACTTCTTTTCTATTGTCATTATTTGCTACCTCTTTTTCATTTTCCTCATGTGATTATAGGATCTCAAAAGGATTTGATGAGGTTGAAGCTACATTCTTACCTTGATTTGATTGAGTTTTAATTGCCACTACTTTTCCTTTGTTTCCCCCCTTCCTCTCGGTTTCACATTGTTCTTATTGTGTTTTTGTTGTTCCCTCACCCTTGTATGACTAAGCCTTCTTGCAATTTCTTGTAAAATGGTCATATTCATGGCATATTCAACATTTGAATGGAAACTATTCATACTCCAAAACTTAACGATGGCTCCACCTGCCCTGTTTGAGGTTGATTTATGTAGGTAGGCCCTTCTCCCGATCTAGTTCCACACAAATATTTGTATAGGAAAACTCAGAACCCTTGAGCTCAACGTTGTCCAGGAACTTCCCCACACCATTCCAAATAGCTCTTAGACAATCATCACTCTAGTATGATAAAGGGAGTCTAGGAAGATTTACCTAGACATGCACTGCATTTGGAATATCATCATCTGGGTCGAAGTCCAATGATCATTTATTTAGGTACATTCCTTGCACCCTAAATAAATGTGAGTGTTTATGAATATTATGTCTTTGTATTCTTTGTATTTGAGCAGGAAAGCAAAGAAACTATTCCCACAAACAAATAAGCCAATATTCCCTTTCATTAGTGGCTTTAAATTTTTTTTCTAGCCATTGATTCATAGATATGGGGGATGGCCAAAATATAGTAAATTTCCCCACTAAGGCCCAATCAGGAAAAACAAAGAAGTTGATTGAAACATGGAGGCAGTGCCATAGAGGAAATTGTTTCTACCTTATTGAAAAATATGGTTTGCACTTATTTTGTTTGAGAATTCTTGGAGCGTGATGCTACAAGGGCTAAAAGGTCGATGAATCATCTATGGGAGGGGGAGGAGTCCCCTCTGATCCATCCATTACAATTTCTCAGTTAGGTTTCTTGGCTCCTTATGCAACACAATTGCGACATAGCACTAAACAGGCTTGGACCGGTCATGAAGCAAGGTTGCGACAACACCTTTTTTAGATCCTCTAAGATTAAATTCACGATATCAAAGTTTCCAACAAGTCACCAACTAGACTTTCCCATAGATCACCACGGAGATTCTTCAAATTGGGTGCTTAGTTGCAAAATGATGCAAGAGAGCATGCCAGCACTCCAATCTATTCGAGCATCCATCTCAGTGCCCGATTATGCTTCAAAATCATCCTTGGTAGCATCCGAAATGGTTGATCTATACTAGTGGTCGAACATGGGACTCGAATAATGAATGTCTTGTGGCCATCGCTAGGAGATCCCACCACTAATTCTTGACATAGAAAAAACACCAATAACAACAAGGACCTTGAGATTTCCCACATAACCATTACAGCATTCCTTTTCACTCAATGTAAAAAGGGAAAATAATATAAATAGTATTTAAAAAAATCCCACTGTAAAATTTTGTATGTCAATATAAAAGTGCTGAAACTTCAGCCAAATAAAAAATGATACTTCCATATTGGATGAAAGAACCAATCATCATCCAAATTTTAACTAAATGTAATCTTTATCGCTGTTGGATTGGATCAGTGCATTTATCCAAAGATTGAAGTTGAATTTTCTTGATCAAATTTGTATTGAATGTAATTTTCTTGATTAGTGCTTTAGAATCCGAGATGCAACATAACATTCCATCTATAAATTGATTGTCACACTTACAAGAAATGTTACGGGTTATTTTGGTTCAACATCTCTATGTCCTCTACTATTTATCTCTTCACAACAATGTGGACTTCCTTGGCATTGTTTGTTATCTGTGGATGTTTACAGGTTGTTTTGGTTCAACATCTGTATGTCCTTTGGTATTTCTCTCTTCATAGCAATGTGGAATTCCTTAGCATTGTTTGTTATCTGTGCATGCTTTTGTTTTTGCCATTAATTGTATGTGGTATTCGTTATTCAATATTCCTCCTTTGTTTTTTATGCGTGGGTACATCAAACATTGAGGAAGAAAAAGAGAAGAATCCACCTCAGGCGTTTCTTCACGATGAACAGGTAGGTTTCTTTGTCTTTTTCTAAGTTAATTAATTCCGACTTAGTTATAAATGAATAATCAATCAAGAATTGGTAGATTGGATTATGATGTTTGATTGTTTGTAAGAGCCTTCATAGTTTCCCTTCTCCTCAGACATAAAATACATATAAAAAAAGTTGCCACACAATAAGGTTTCATATCAATTTGGTTTTATATGAATGTATCTTGTCAAAATTTGAACTTTCCCAAATCACAGATGCAGGATGAATAGATTAGGCATCTACGGAGGTTTGAAAGTAATTAGAGTTCTCAGTGCCCATCAAAGTTGTCATATGTTTAGTCTTTATAGATTTTATTTTTCACTCATTGATCTACTGGATTTATTTTTCTCCTTGTCTTTCTTTCATTTATGTATCATGTATGATGCAATATTTGTCATTCTTCCATGGTCGGACAAATTTATGATAATTAATGTTGGTTGGTTACTAGCATGCACAACAAATATGGCAGAATAAAAAGAGAAAAACTGCCTAAATTCAGAATTTTTTTGAACATGTAGGTTTTGTTTTGTTTTTTTCAAATTATTTGACATTTAATAAAATAGAAATAAATAAAGAATACTTATTTTATATTGATTGTTTGTAACAAATTTAGTAGTTTCTTCCCTCTTCAACAAAATACATAGTACACAAGTCATAATAAGGTTACGACAATATTGTTCTCATATAACTATCTTCATAGGAAATCTTGAATGGGTATCCTCTGTCATTCCTATACATAAATTGTATAGGATTACAATATTGTTCTCATATGACCATCCTCATAATTAATCTTCAATGTGTATCCTCTGCCATTCCTATATATAAATAGTATAGGATTGTTAATTATTGCAAGTAATCATAGAATAAGGTTTCTAATGTTACATTCAAACTGCCACACATGAACTTTATAGGCTAATTTCGAAGGAAGGACTCGATCCATGACGTCCAATATCTTATATAAACATGAAGACCCATGCAACTCTCGTGACACTTTCAACTTGGGTTAAGGACCGACTTACGTCAACAATTGCAGTAATTGATATGAGTAGCCACGCAGATAAGGCACTGAGCATCAAGTTTGGGTAACCAATATTTAAAATGAGATCGGGTTGTATATGTCTATCTGGTCATAGTTCCATTAATGTGGTTGGGTTATATATTTTAGCTTAAAAGTGCCACTAAATAACAATCTTTATTAAATAAAAAAATGATATGGATACATTTTATATCATGTTTAAATAAATAGTCAAGTTCTATTTTTTATTAGGCCCAAATAAATAGTCGAGTTTTACTTCTTATATCATATATTTTGCTTGTGTTAGTAAAATTCCAAATGCTAAACATTAAAATCATTATTTTTTATATTTGTATTGACATAGTAAATAGGTTTTAATTTTTTTATAATATTATAACATTATAAATTTTAGAGTATATATATATATATATATATATATATATATATATAGATATATAGATATATATAATATTTAAATTTTAATATATATGTATGGGTATTTTATATTCTTTTTAATTGATTTTTTTGTAATTTTTTATTAAATATTATTTAAAAAAAATATTGTTCACTCCATTTTTAAACGTGTCTATCTAATTAATTTGTTTACTTGATTAAAGATTATTCATTTAAATTTTTATAACATAGTATATTATTATTATTATGATTTTTTTAACTGTTTATAAAATTTAAATTATTTTTTACAAATTAAAATTTTTTAATAATACTATACATATTTATAGTTGGTATTTGAAATTGAATAAAAATTATCCTAGATTTCTACATAAGTAAAAAATATTTAAAATTTTTATGTATACATCATCAAAGCTAATACATTTAGAAAAATTATATATAATATAATTATATATATATATATATATATATATATTAATATAATATCATATATATATATATATATATATACATATATATATAATATATATATATATATATAATATATAATATATATATCGATTTTTAAAAATTTTATGTGTACACCATCAAATCCTCGAAATTTTCATTAAGCAAAATTGTCTTTTTTTAGATAATTTGGAAATGTCTATACAAATTAAATAATATCTTCTTATATTTAGAGATTTTTTAAAAGAGTTTTATGTTGTCCTTCGAATCATGAATGTGTGTAACTTTGTTTCAAAATGTTTTCATGGTCTTCTGTATTAAAATTATTATTTTTTTCCTTTTCTATGTAATCTCAGTAGTTTTGAGAATCTTGTTAGGTTTTAAACAATAATTATATGAGAGGTATGTTTGGTTTGTATTTTTATGTTCAATAAAAGGAGGGATACAAAATTAAGAGTATGGCATAACCAACAGAGAAAAACTACCTTTTAAACGTTCAATCTATTTATCTTTTATAGTATGTGGATGTGTCCAAATGCCAAATGTTGATTTCCAGTTGTGAAGATAGAACATTAGTTTTTGGCTTCAATGTCTAGAGACAATGCCTCATGTGCTAATATTGCTAGCTTTTTAGGGGTTGGTTCGTTGTAGTCATGAATTTCAAGCGTTGTAATTCTCATCGTGCCATTATGTAACTCTTTTTCAATTAATATATGTTGTTTTTCTCTCACTAAAAAATAAAAGAAAAATGGAATCCATTATAACATCTTAATTTGTAGGTGACAAGAAGAGTTCATTTCTCATTGTTGAGAAAAGTATGCATATGGCACCACAACATGTTTGATGTGTTGCTGTAGTAGCTGCAACACCCTCCAAAATTTTGGCTTGCATCCAATTTCAAAGCCTTCCTTGGGTTTTTCCTTGATTTTTGCAAACACTCAGGCTCATCCCATGAGCTCGTGTTGAGTCTTTGCACCCTCCTTGCTTGACCATTCACCAGACATCTTTTAGTATACCTTAATAACCCTAGGAATATGAACCCTTACGTTAATAAACTAAAGGGATTGATATTATAGACCCAAGGGAATAATAAACCCAAAGGATTAACACTAAAACGCCAAGGGATTATGAACCCAAACGAATAATATTAAACCCAAGAGATTAATATTATAAACCCAAGGTATATAAACCATAATATAAATACTAGAAAACCTAAAATAAACAATGTTTACCATAGTTGACCATGGTTGATTTTCATATTGAGATAATCCTTGTCATAATGAGATGTTGGACCATGGTTGACCAAGATTTATTTTCATATCGACACATTATTTATCACAATGTGATGTTGGACCATGGTTGACCAAGGTTTATTTTCGTATTGAGACAATCTTTGTCACAATGCGACATTGGACCATGGTTGGTTATGGTTTACAATTGTTTACCATGATTGATTTTATAAAACATGGTTGACTATGTTTGACCATAGTTGACCATGATTGATGTTATAAATCCAAGGAAATAATAAACCCTAGGGATCAATACTAAAAACGCAAAGGACATAAACCTAGGGGAATAAAATTAAACTCTAGGGATTGATATTATAAACCCAAGGGATAAAAATTATAAACCCAAGGTATATAAGCCCTAAGATAAATATTATAAACACTACAATAAACATGGTTGAGCATGGTTGATTTCCATATTGAGACAATCCTTGTCACAATGTGACATTTGACCATGTTCGACCATGATTAATTTTCATATTGAGACAATATTTGTCACAACGCGACGTTGGACCATGGTTGACCATCGTTGATTTCCATATTGAGACAATCTTTGTCACAATGTGACATTCGACCATGGTTGACCATGGTTGGCTATGTTTGCCATAGTCCACTATGATTAATATTATAAACCAAAGGGAATAATAAACCCAAGGGATTGATATTGTAAAAGCAAGGGAATAATAAACCCAAGGAATTAATACTAGAACCTCAAGGGAGTATTACCCAAAGGGAATAATATTAAACCCAAGGGACAAATATTATAAACCCAAGGCATATAAAACATAAGATAAATATCATAAAAACTAAAATAAACATGCCTGAACATGGTTGATTTTCAAATTAAGAAAATCTTTATCACATTGCGACATTGGACCATGGTTGACCATGGTTTATTTACCTACCAAGACAATATTTGTCACAATGCGACATGGTTGATTTTCATATTGATGTTGGACCATGTTGACCATGACCAGCCATCTTTATTGACCATGGTTGACAATGATTGACCATGATTGATTTTCATATTAACCATGGTTGACTATGATTGACCATGGTTGATTTTCATATTGAGACAATCTTTGTTAGAATACGACATTTGACCATGGTTGACTATGTTTTTTTTTTCATATTAAGACAATATTTGTCAGAATGTGACGTTGGATCATGGTTGACCATGAATTACCATGGTTGGTTTTTGTATTGAGACAATCTTTGTCACAATGTGATGTTGGACCATGGTTGACCATGATTATAAACCCAGAGGATTTATATTAAGCCCTAAGAGTTATATTATAAACCCTATGAATAATATTATAACATAGGAATATGAACCCTTAGATTAATAAACCCAAGGCTTTGATATTATAAACCCAAGGCACTAATAAACGCAAGGGATTAATACTAAAAACCCAAGATAATAATATTAAACCCAAGGGTTTAATATTATAAAACCAAGGTATATAAACCATGAGATAAATATTGTAAACCCTAAAATAAACATGGTTGACCATCGTTGATTTTCATATTGACACAACCTTTGTCACAATGCGACGCTGGACCAATGATGGTTTACCATGGTTGATTTTCATATTGAGACAATCATTGTCACAATGCGACATTGGACCATGGTTAACAATGGTCGATGATGGTTGACCATGGTCGACGATGGTTGACCATGTTTGATTTTCATATTAAGACAATATTTGTTACAATGTGACTTTGCACCATGGTTAACCATGGCTTATTTTCCTATTGAGACAATCTTTGTCAGAATGCAACATTCGACAATGGTTGACCATGATAAAGCATGGTTGACCAAGATAGATTTTACAAAATATGGTTGACTTACGTTAACCATGATTGAACATGGTTGACCATGATATTATAAAACCAAGGGATTAATTCTAAGAACCCAAGGGACTATAAACCCTAGGTATTATAAACCCAAGTAAATAATATTAAACCCAAGGGAATAATATCAAACCCTAGGAATATGAACGCTTAGATAAATAAACCCAAGGGAATAACATTAAACCCTAGGAATATGAACCCTTATGTTAATAAACCGAAGGGATTGATATTATAGACCCAAGGGAATAATAAACTCAAAGGATTAACACTAAAACCCCAGGGGAATAATATTATAAATCCAAGGTTCTCGGATGCAGGTGCCTGTAGTGAGAATTAAATTGATGGGACAGGGGTTGGGCAAGGTAGAACGCCACCTGCCTGACTAGTACAAGGAATGTAAAGAGGATACGGCATCTGGCGCATGACATAAGCGTATGGATGGGTATTTAGGATTGCAGTGCAAACGGTTCAGATCGTAAACCAGGTTTAGAGTGATGGAAACCACCTCCGCACGCACCAGCCTGTAGCAAAAGGCAAGAACCATCAATGCAGCAGTAATGGGAGGAGCCTCCCGAGGCATGCAAAGAATGATAAGGCCAGGGGAGGGCCTGGGGAGACGGAAACTTAACTGGTTTATTTGCTCTTCCTGCTTGCAATGAATTGCAGGGTGCTTGAGGGGAAACTGGTTCTTGTGTCAATGGGCTCGGCCCTCTCAACGAAGCTAAATCTTCTCCTACCTGCATTTCCTTTGGGTGTTTCATACTGTTTTTTTCACTTACATATCTCAGTAACTCATCTCTTTGTCTGGTCATTGGTTTCGGATACAAGCAGGGATTTCTCTGAACCAGGTTTGGCACACCAGGAGGGCGGGTTCAAGATCAGTAAAGGAGGCTCGATTAGAAGGCAAAGCTGCTGCCAACAGTTGGTTAGTGCTCTGGTGCTGCATTCCTGGACCTTGGCTATTTTCATTGTCAAGATGCCCCGTTTGAGACCAAGGATGGGCTGCCGTAAAGGGCAGCCGAGGAGTGCACCAACTGAATCGTCTTCTAGTGAATTGTCAGGGAGGTTTCAGCCTTTAACTCGCAGCAGAAGAGGAAGATCTCGCGCCACCATCTCTCACCCCGGACCTGTCCCTACCTCTCGTTCTGCCATCTTTACCTTTGATAGTGCTCTGAACAAACCTAAGATCACTGCCTATTTCACGGTGGTTTTTGAGGAAGAAAGCCAAGTAGAAGATATAAGGATACAGTCAAGGAATTCAAGGGCAATCCCGACTCCCTCTTCTTCATTACAGTTGAATGTTGAAAATGCTCCTCTTCAGGCGGAAAATGAACAAACTGGCAGAGCTCAGGAAGCGATGATGGTTGACCTGAATCCCGCTGCTCAGAACGCGACTCAAGCAGAGGATTTGCCAGACATGGGCTGGTGTCGTATCATAGAAGAGCCCCCTGATGTTTAGCTCATCCACCCATGCCTCTTTTTTTGGCAGTGTGCCCCTCACCACTGGGCATGATTGTAAGGCGAATAGTTTCTGAGATTTTTGGTGTTTCTTAGTTTTTTGGAGTTTTTGCACTGTCATATGTATTACAAATCGGTCCCCTGCATGGGACGTAAAATTTGATAGTTTTCATATATGTTTGTTTTGGACAGTTCTGTCTCCTATAAGAGCAGAGTTCTTGACTTCGGTCATGATGTAAATTTACCTTTACCCTATTAATATAATAGAAATAGTATTATGTAGAAAAATAAAAATATTATAAATCTAAGGTATATAAGTCGTAAGATAAATATTAAAAATCCTAAAATAAACAATGTTGACCATAGTTGACTATGGTTGATTTTCATATTGAGACAATACTCGTCACAATGTGATGCTGGACCATGGTAGACCAAGATTGATTTGCATATCGACACATTATTTATCACAATGTGACTTTGGACCATGGTTGACCAAGGTTGATTTTCATATTGAGACAATATTTGTCACAATGCGACATTGAACCATGGTTGGCCATGATTGACAATGGTTGACCGTGATTGATTTAATAAAACATGGTTGACCATGATTGACCATGGTTCACCATAGTTGACCATGATTGCTATTATAAACCTAAGGGAATAATAAACCATATGGATCAATACTAAAAACCCAAAGGATTATAAACCTAAGGGAATAAAATTAAACCCGAGGGATTGATAATATAAACCCAAGGGATAAAAATTATAAACTCATGGTATATAAACCCTAAGATAAATATTATAAACATTGTACAATAAACATGGTTGAGCATGGTTAATTTCCATATTGAGAAAATCCTTATCACAATGTGATGTTGAACCATGGTTGACCATGATTGATTTTCATATCGAGACAATATTTGTCACAATGCGACGTTGGACCATGGTTGATTTCCATATTGAGACAATCTTTGTCACAATGTGACATTTGACCATGGTTGACCATGGTTGGCTATGTTGCCCATGGTTCACTATGATTAGTATTATAAACCAAAGGGAATAATAAACCCAAGGGATTGATATTATAAAGCCAAGGAAATAATATAACCAAGGGATTAATACTAAAACCCCAAGGGATTATGAACCCAAGGGAATAATATTAAACCCAAGGGACAAATATTACAAACCCAAGGTAGATAAAGCCTAAGATAAATATCATAAACACTAAAATAAACATGCTTGAACATGTTCTATCTTCAATTTGAGAAAATGCTTATCACAATGTGACACTGGATAATGGTTGACCATGATTTATTTACATATCGAGACAATCTTTGTCACAATGCGACATTGGACCATGGTTGATTTTCATATCAACACAATATTTGTCACAATGCGACGTTGGACCGTGGTTGATTTTCATATCGAGACAACCTTTGTCACAATGTGACGTTGGACCATGGTTGACCATGGTTGACAATGATTGACCATGATTGATTTTCATATTAACCATGGTTGACTATGATTGACCATGATTTATTTTCATATTGAGACAATATTTGTCAAAATACAACATTTGACCATGGTTGACCATGATTGAACATAGTTGACCATGGATTTTTTCATATTAAGATAATATTTGTCATAATGTGACATTGGACCATGGTTGACCAGGAATTACCATCGTTGATGATGGTTAACGATAGTTGAACATGGTTGATTTTCGTATTGAGACAATCTTTGTCACAAGGTGGCGTTGGACCATGGTTGACCATGATTATAACCGAGGGGATTTATATTAAACCTTAAGATTAATATTATAAACCTTATGAAAAATATTATACCCTAGGAATACGAACCCTTAGATTAATAAACCCAAGGTATTGATATTATAAACCCAAGGCACTAATAAATGCAAGGGATTAATACTAAAAACCCAAGAGAATAATATTAAACCCAAGGGTTTAATATTAGAAACCCAAGGTATATAAACCATAAGATAAATATTGTAAACCCTAAAATAAACATGGTTTACCATCGTTTATTTTCATATTGACACAATATTTGCCACAATGTGAAGTTGGACCATGATTGACCATGATTTATTTTCATATTGAGACATTCTTTGTCACAATGTGACAGTCAATGATGGTTGACCATGGTCGATGATGGTTGATTGTGGTCGACGATGGTTGACCATGGTTGATTTTCATATTGAGACATCTTTTTCACAATGTGATGTTGAACTATGGTTAATCGTGGTTGATTTTCATATTGAGACAATCTTTGTCACAAGGTGACATTGGACAATGGTTGAGAAAGATAGATTTTACAAAACATGGTTGACCTTCGTTGAACATGATTTACCGTGGTTGAGCATGGTTGACCATGATATTATAAACCCAAGTGATTAATACTAAAAACCCAAGGGATTATAAACCCAAGGAAATAATATTAAACCCAAGGAAATAATATCAAACCCTAGGAATATGAACCCTTAGATAAATAAACCCAAGGGAGTAACTTTAAACCCTAGGAATATGAACCCTTACGTTAATAAACCAAAGGGATTGATATTATAGATCCAAGGGAATAATAAACCCAAAGGATTAACACTAAAACCCCAAGGGATTATGAACCCAAAGGAATAATATTAAACCCAAGGTATATAAATTATGCGAAAAATATTTTAAAACCTAAAATAATTAATGTTTACCATAGTTGATGATGGTTGATTTTCATATTGAGACAATCCTTGTCACAATGTGACTTTGGACCATGGTTGACCAAGATTGATTTCATATCGACACATTATTTATCACAATGTGACGATGGACCATGGTTGACCAAGGTTGATTTTCATATTGAGACAATATTTGTCACAGTGCGACATTGGACCATTATTGGCCATGGTTGACAATGGTTGACTATGATTGATTTTATAAAACATGGTTGACCATGTTTAACCATGATTAACCATTGACCATGATTGATGATAGTTGGCCATGATTGATATTATAAACCCAAGGGATTAATACTAAAAATCCAAGGTATTATAAACCCAAGGGAATAACATAAACCCAAGATATATAAACCCTAAGAGAAAAGTTATAAACCCGTAAATAAACATGGTTGACCATGTTGACCATGGTTTATTTTAATATTGAGATAATCATTGTCAAAATGTGACATTGTACCATGGTCGACCATGGTTAAACACTTAGATTAATAAACCCAAGGGATTGATAGTATAAACCTAAGGGAATAATAAACCCAAGGGATTAATACTACAACCTCAAGTGATTATGAACTCAAGGGAATAATATTAAACCCAAGGGATTAATATTATAAAGCCAATGTATATAAACCCTATGATAAATGTTGTAAACCTTAAAATAAACATGGTTGACCATGGCTGACCTTGGTTGATTTTCATATTGAGACAAACCTTGTCATAATGCGACTTTGGGCCATGATTGATTTTATAAAACATGGTTTACCATTATTGACCATGGTTAACAATGGTTGACCATGATTGATCATGCTTGACGATGATTGATATTATAAACCCAAGAGATTAATACTAAAAACCTAAGGGATTATAAAAATAAGCGAATAATATTAAACGCAGGGGAATATAAACCCAAGCTATATAAACCCCAAGATAAATGTTATAAACCCTTAAATAAACATGGTTGACAATGCCTGATTTTCATATTGAGACAACCTTTGTCACAATGTGATGTGGGACCATGGTTGACCATGGCTTACAATGGTTGACCATGGTATATTTTCATATTGGGACAATGTTTGTCACAATGTGATGTTGGACCATGGTTGACAATTTTTAACCGTGATTGAGCATGGTTGAGTTTCATATTGACCATGATTGACCATGGGTGACCATGATTGATTTTCATATTGAGACAATATTCATTACAATGCAATGTTGTACCATGCTCGACTATGGTTGCGCCCTTAGATTAATAAATCCAAGGGTTTGGTATTATAAAACCAAGGGAAAAATAAACCCAAGGGATTAATAATAAAACTTGAAGGGAATATGAACAAGGGAACAATATTAAACAAACGGGATTAATATTATAAACCCAAGGTATACAAACCCTAAGACATATATTATAAACCCTAAAATAAACATGGTTAACCATGGTCGACCGTGGTTGATTTTCATATTGAGAAAATTAACATCACAATGTAACATTGGACCATGGTTGAGCATGATTGATTTTCATATCAAGACAATCCCTAAGATTAATATCATGAACCAAGGGATAAATATTATAAAATCAAGGGATAAATATTAAAAACCCAAGGGATTATAAATGCAAGAGAATAAAATTAAACTCTAGGATGAATATTAAACCCTAGGAATATAAATGCTAAAATTAATAATCCCAAGGGATTAATATTGTAAACTCTAGGCTTAATATTA
Source organism: Pinus taeda (assembly GCA_000404065.3). Taxonomy (NCBI): domain Eukaryota; kingdom Viridiplantae; phylum Streptophyta; class Pinopsida; order Pinales; family Pinaceae; genus Pinus; species Pinus taeda. The sequence goes on along the minus strand of APFE031023451.1, from coordinate 72,595 downwards.
AACCCTAGGAATATAGACCCTATGATTAATATTATAAACCAAAAGAATTTATATTATAAGCCCAATGGATTATAAGCCCAAGGGATTTATATTAAACCTTAGGATTTAATATTATAAACCCTATCAATAATATTATACCCTAGGAATATGAACTTGTAGGTTAATAAACCCAAGGGATTAATCTTATAAACCCAAAGCACTAATAAATGCAAGGGATTAATACTAAAAACTCCAAAACCCAAAGGATTAATATTGTAAACCCAAGGTATATAAACCCTAAGATAAATATTATAAACCATAAAAAAAAACGTGGTTGACCATGATCGATTTTTATATTAAGACGAGACAATCTTTGTCACACTGCGACATTGGACAATGATTGATTTTAAAATTGTGAGAATCATTGTCACAATGCAATGTTGGTCCATGGTTGACCATGATTGACCATGGTTGATCTTCATTCTGACACAATCTTTGTCACAATGCGACATTGGACCATGGTTGTTACCATGTGACGTTGGACCATGAGACAATCTTTATCACAATGCGACCATGGTTATTGGCGATCATTGACCATGATTGATTTTCATATTGAGATAATCTTTGTCACAATGCGACATTGGACCATGGTTGACCGTGGTTGACAATGATTAACCATGGTTGACAATGGATGACCATGGTTGATTTTCATATTGACCATGGTTGATAATGATTGACCATGACTGACCATGATTGACCATGATTGATTTTCATATTGAGACAATCTTTGACACAATGCAACATTTGGCCATGGGTGACCATGGTTAACCACAGCTGAACATGGTTGACCATGTTTTATTTTCATATTGAGACAATCTTTGTCATATTGTGACATTGGACTATGGTTGACTGTGAATGACCATGGTTGAACATGGTTGATTTTGATATGGAGACAATATTTGTCACAATGTTATGTTGGACCACGGTTGATCATGATTATAAATCCAAGGGATTTATATTAAACCCTACGATTAATATTGTAAACCCTATGAATAATATTATACCCTAGGAATATGATCCCTTACATTAATAAACCTAAGGGATTGATATTATAAACCCATGGGACTAATAAACACAAGCAATTAAAACTAAAAAATCCAAAGGAATAATATTCAACCCTAAGATAAAAATGGTTGACCATTGTTGATTTCCATATTGGCACAATCTTTGTCACAATGTGACGTTGGATCATCATTCACCATGATTGATTTTCATAGAGACAATCTTTGTCCCAATGCGACGTTGGACCATGGTTGTCATAATGTGACGTTGGACCAAGAGACAATCTTCAACACAAAGTACCATGGCTAAACATGGTTATCCATGGTTAGCTATAATCGATGATAGTTGACCATGATTAACTATAGTAGATAATAATTGACTATGATTGATAGAGAATATAACCCACCAACCTTTTGAATACATAAAAAAGAAAATCAAAGACAATCGTTAAGACTCCACGAGGACTTTCACGAGAAAAAGAATACATTTTATCCACAATCATATTTTGCCAAAACCAATAATTCGAAAATAGTGTTTATTTTTTATAAATAAATATTTTCTTGAAATTAATCATTTTAGACGTGTCACTAGTTAACGGTTCGAGGCAGAATGCTTTGGTTTCATGGCTACTCGGAAAAATTGCCAAAAGGCGCAAATGATATTTTATTTTTCTTAACCATTCCAAAATCGATTTATTTACTTAAAAATGTAAGTTTTTACCGAATTTGATTTAAAAATGATTATTACCATTTTCTTCTTTCGAGGTAAAATTTAAATTATTTAAAATTATCCTTATATTATCTGCAGCACCACGCTATCCAAGTATTTGGGCTTCCATTCATTTTCTTGGCAGTTGTCTATAATGAGACTTTTTGGAAGCTTTTTCTGTGGGTTTTTTCGGTCAAAATCCGGTAGCAATTTATTGGAATCGCAAGTTTGATAGCTAGTTTCTGCACAATCAAAGTGCCCCAAGGGTTTTTCAGGGCGCTGAATCCAAATATGCAGTTAAAAAACTATTTTAACTGCAGCAAATCAAGATTTAAGCTCAATTTTCTCCCCCGATTCAGTCACCCGAATCTCCAAAAAATCTCATTATAGACAACTCCATTTTCTTGATAGAAAGCGACCAATCGATCCACCAAAACTTGCAAAAGAGTAAGATACACGGTGGTTTGCCTTTTTGTTGCTCACTGTCTCGCTGTTTATCTCAACTCAACTGATAAGTCAGTGTACATTGATGAATAGCTACTAAGAATAATTAGCTTCATTACTAATTTGACAACCCACCATGTAAGAAATTAAATAATTTCAAATTAGATAATTTTAATTCTAGATTTTAAATATTATTATTAAAATTTTAAATATAATTAATAAATGATGTGCTTGAAAATAAATTTATTATTACTAGTAATTTATTAGTAATTTTTTTATCCATTTTTTTATTATTGGAAGACTATTGAATAGAATATTTAAAATATTATTTGATCATAAAAGATAGTGCAACTTATACTCACGGCGTATATTAGGGAGATATTTTTATTTAAAATTTTGCATCTTTTTATTTAAAAATTACTGTCGATAAAAACAGCGGCTACGGTTGGTCAAGTGGACTCCACGTTATCCTCCTAAAAATTTATCCCCATCAAACTAAAAGGTGATCTCCCTGGACATAGGCTACGGTTGGTCAAGTGGACTCCACTGATGCAGACCTCCCTTCTGCAAATTTTATGTCGGTTCCATGCCGACGACGCCAGGCTGCCGTGTTACGTGTAAGACATTCTTTTATGTATTTTTAAAATATAAAAAGGAGTTGTCTATAATGCGACTTTTTGGAGATTCCGGTAACAGAATCCGGCGGAAGAAATGAGGTTAAATCTTGATTTTTAGCAGTTAAAATGGTTTTTTAACTGCATATTTGGATTCAGCGCCCTGGAAAACCCTTGGGAGCCATTGATTGTGTAGAAAATAGCTATCAAACTTGGGATTCCAATGAATTGCTGCCGGATTTTGACCAGAAAAATCCGCCGGAAAAACTTTCAAAAAGTCGCGTTATAGACTACTGCATATAAAAATATAAAAGGATGGATTATAAATTTTAAAATATATAAAATTTAAAAAATAAATCTTTATATAAATAAAATATTTAAATAATAATAATGATAATAATTTAATTTTAAAATTAAAATTAAATTAATAAAATAAGTGAGTAATTGAAATTATATAATATTACGATCATTTAATAAAATTATAATTTATAATTTTTTGAATATTTAAATTTTCAAAATGATTTAAAAATTAAATATAATTTAAATGAAATAATGTTAAGGAATTTAGACTTCTGTGATCCATAACAATGTTTAGAAAGTTTTCGGCGAAATCACATAAACCATCTTTTGTCGACGTGTTTCGAACCAGCCAGTGTGGGTTCATCGTCCTGACGATGAACCACATTGGCTGGTGTTCGAAAAAACGTCGACAAAAATATGGTTTATGTGATTTCGCCGAAAACTTTCTAAACATGAAATAATGTTATAAATTTATTATTATGATTAATTTGTGATAATATAATTTAAATTTATTGAAATAATTCAATGATGAAGTCCAATCTAATACTTTTTTCAATGCGAGTAGAATCAACTTTCTCTCTACTAGTACTTTTGCAAATAAAAAATTAATAAAATATTAAAAATTATTTGATTTTATAGATTTAAAAATAAATTTTGTTTTTTAATAAAATATAAAATATAGTAAGCAAAATTTTCCAGTAGAAATTATATAAACAAAAAATTTTATACAAATTTTTTTTAGTAGAAATTTTCCAGTAGAAATATATTAAGCCCTCCCTTCAACTCCTCGAGGGTTATGTATGGATATCTAGCTGTTATAAATAAATTTCGACAGCATTCAATATGACGGCTTTGAGATATCGAAATTCATTTTTGTAAAGTTCCTTCGCATCCGCGCAAGTGCGGCTTGTGGATTCTGTGTCATTTCAGATGTTTGGGAGTACTACGTGTTTCTGCTTACATCAGACGGCTTTGAGAAATCGACATCATTTTTTTTGAAGTCACAATACAACTCGGCCTCATTTCATACCTACATTGTGAAGCCTTAATCCACATGCAAAGCTCACGTGTCATTTCAACGGTTTGATAATAAATTGTGTGAAATCTTTTAGATGAGATGTCACCTCTTTTCCACTATCATTTTTCATTGGAACAATGAGGTCTCACAACTTAATATTTATTTAAGTTGAATAAACATCACAATTTAAATTTTATAAAAAAAAACATTACTTTACGTATAAATTTTAAAGATATGTAAAAATAAAATGTTAATATTATATAAATTGAATAAACATAAAATTTTAAATTTTATATAACAAAACATTACCTATAAATATGAATCTTAAAATAACAAATGAACTTCAACTTACTGGAAACAAAATTAACTTAATTTGAAAACAATACACTTATCAAATTAAATAACATATTTAAAATTAGTAACATAACTTGTATTTTACAGTTTTTAGTTTAATATATATATATATTATCTTTCATGATTTTTTTACATATTTAGTAGGGTAACAAATATAAACACAATTTTTGGTAAATTAAAAATTATTGTAAATATAATTGAATTTGCATAAATTTTTAAAATTTAAAAACAGTGGTTTAGTTTTCATTAAAAATATAATTATAACTTATTTATTTAATATTTTGAAATTTTGCAAATTTATATTTATTTAAATAATTTCAAATTAAAATTAATTTTTATTATAAATATATTGAAATTTGCAATAATTTAAAAATTTTGAAAATAATTTCAATACAGTTTTTATTTAAAATAATGATATAAAATTATTAAATTATAAACTTAATTGTTTAAATAATTTTGAAATTAACAAAAAAAACTCCGATTAAAATATTTATTGATAATATAAATATATAAATACATGTGAAATATTTAAATATTATTTGTTAAGATAAAAATATTTCATTGTAAAGAAGATTACAAATAGTAAAAGTAATGTAAAAACTTTTCAATTATATTTACCTTATTATCATATGATAAATAATTAATTTAATATTTTATAATACAAAATATTTATAATAAATATTAACTAATATTTACCTTATTATCATATGATAAATAATTAATTTAATATTTTATAATACAAAATATTTATAATAAATATTAGCTATTACATTGAATGCAAATATAAAATCTCAAATGGCCATAAGCTAATGACGAGCTATAAGAAAATGATCAACAAACCTCGCCCATAAATCATATAGAAATCTTAAAAATATCCAAAAATATTGATTTATTTCTCAACAACTTTAAAGATATCTAAAAATATTGGTTCAATTCTCAAATATCTTTGAAAGATACATTTATATCAAATTATTCTCTTTATCTTTTATTTGAAAACTTTAAAGATATCTAAAAATGTCGATTTAATTCTCAAATATCTTTGAAAGATACATTTATATCAAACTATTCTCCTTATCTTTATTTGAAAATAGGTCATTTCTATGATTCTCAGTGGTCCTCATATTTTCTTATTTTTTGTTATAAGTAAACTTGTTTTTCTAAAAGATATTTAAAACTCATTAACTACATCATAAAGCTTTGTTTATAAATATATTTAAAATATATGAATAGAATAAATGTAAATTCGTAGATAGAAATAATACCTAGGGCAATACATCATAACAACACCTAATTTATCAAGCTTTAGGACAACACAATATAACAGCATCTACCTTATCAAAATTTTAGTCATTTAAATACACTATCTTCAAGGATTTTAGTGAAATGGTCCCACACAAAAAAGGAAATTTACGTTCCCACATTTATTGGCCATTTCTTCCCTATAAAATTATTTAGTTGATAGTTGAATCTATACATACAATCAAGATGTTTAGGAATTCAACATAAAAATAAAAACCCAAACAATTAATAACTTTAAACATGTCATTCCATGTGCATAGTTCATCAAGATTGGAAAAATGTTGAAGTACTATAAGAAAAGGAAGGAACCATGTGAATCTAGATAAGTGAACACTAAGCTTTTTCAACTAGTTCTTATTGGAAAATCCTTGAAGTAGCTTAGCTTCTTTGTTGTAGACAAATGTACAACCCCCATAAGAAGTAAGTTGTATAACCCCAAAGAAGTAAGCTTTAGTATGAGCATATGGATACACTTTTGTAATAGGATAATCACCAACTTTGTGAAATTTATAGTGGTGGAGCTTTCATGGGACTTTTTTTTCTTGTAAAACATAAATATTTGAGATGGACTGCAGAAACGTGAAACTTTCTTTGGGAAGTACAATGATTACCTGTCAAAATTTATAGAAGAGGCATTTTTCGACAAGTTGCTTAAATACATTCATCCTTAATTCTAATATATAATATTAAAATACATTTCAGGCCGAAAAAGTAAATGGGGAGTATTTAATTTAAATTTATTTAAAAAAAACAAAAAACAAAAAACAAACCTAAACTAAACACTCGCTCACAAACAACTCTCCATCTCCTTTCCACACCTCCAAACCAAGGAAGTAGTGCATCAATCCCATGTCTTTCATATTGAGCTCTCTTGCAAGGTCCTCCTTACAAGAATGGATCAACTTCTCATCACTTGTCTGTTATGTTGTGGTAGATGGAAAATTGCCCATTCCATTCCTATATGTAGATGACTTGATACTGACTCTTCACTCTTAGTGAAGCCCAATCCATTGATATGTGTATCTATTCGAGTGTACCAAGCACTGGTTTCCTACTTGAGACCATAAAGGGTTCTTGTGAGTCTAGAGACATGTGTCTCCCTATTAAATGTCTCAAACCCCTCTGGCTTCTCTATGTAAATTTCTTCCTAAACCACTCCATTGAGGAAGGCAGTCTTCATATCCATTTGGTGGATCTTCCACCCCATCTGGACAACCAATGTTAGAATGGTTTTGATTGAGGAATATATTTTCACAGGGGGAAATATCTCCTCATAATCAACTCCCTCTACCCATGACAAGAATTTAGCCACAAATATGGATTTGTACTTATCGATATTGCCATCAGTTGCATGTTTAACTTGTATATCCATCTGGAATCAACCACTGACTTGTTCTCTGGTCTTGAAACTACCTCCCATACATTGTTCTGCATGATGGAGTCATACTCCTCCACCATGGCATTTACCCACACTAGTTGAGAAACTGCCTACTCAAATGAATAAGGCCTATAATCAATGAGTTATGTCATGAGTTTCATATAACTAGCATATATTTCTAGTGATTTGCTCTGCCCGCGCAAGGATGTAGGAGCTCCCACACTCTCCTGTGCATCCTGCACCAACTTGTCAACCTCCATGCTTCTCTTCCTCCCCTCTCAAGAAGATTCTGGTTGAGAGGGTGCCTCCACTCTGCCTCTTTTTTTCTCCTAGATATGTGGTTTCTCCACAACATCCTGAAGCTTTGACTAAGGCTCCTCCTTTGGAGCTAGAAGCTCCTCCTCCGGTGCAATACTCAGCTCTCGCTCTAGAGAGATTCTCATAGCCTTCTCCTCATCAAATCAAACATCTCTCCTCATCACTGTTATCCCGAGTGAGGGAAAATACACTCGATAGTTATGAGGTGTCTTTGTGTATCCTACAAAGATCCCCATCCCAACTATAGGATTTAGCTTTCTCCTGTTATCCTTGGGGACATGATAATATAATGTAGCTCCAAAAATTCAAAAATCAGATACATCTGGCTTCCTCCCAGAGAAAGATTCTTTGGGTGTGATCATGCCAAGTATTTTGTGAGGACTCGGGTTCTGCAAATAAATTGTTGTATTCAATGCTTCTGCCCACAGATATAGTGGCAGTCCCTAATCATGCGACATTTCTCTTATAGACCCTACAATGCTTCTGATTTTCCTCTCTACCACCCCATTTTGTTGTGGGTTGTGGGGCACAATCAATTATTTTCTAATGCCTTCTTTAGCACAATTTTTTTGAAAGCATTAGACATGAATTCTCCTCCATTATCACTTAAGGCTTTTATTTTCTAATTGGTATCATTTTCAACCAATGCTTTAAATTCAACAAATTTTCCAAACACTTTATCTTTCTTTTTTAGAAAATAGATCTAACACTTGCAGGAAAAGTCATCTATGAAAATTACATAATACATGTGCTTTGCAACTGAGACTGTAGAAAATTCAAATTTCTCACTCAATAAACATTTGACATATCACGTGTGTTTGTGGCATACTAAATAATACCCTTAATTTGACTACATATTGTAAAATATCTCTAAAAATTGCTTATTTAACACCCTACCAATACAAACCCAATACACTTTCCCAATTCAAAAAACTAGAACTTTCACTAGATATTGTAGGTATCATTTTTTCATTAACATTTTTTATACCCCATTATATTTTTTCATTAACTTTGAGCTCCGTTTTTTATAGACAACATATAAAAATGTTAAAATAGCTAATTACTCCAACATAAAGATTTATTTAAAATTAGAGAGTCAGTTAACTGAGCATTGAGTCAAATCAAGTTAAGTCAAAGTCGAATTTAGTGTGTGGTTGCATATTAAGTTATTTTAAGCAAGTCACTAGTTGGAAAATGTTAAATACCCTTCACCAGGTTCATCGTAATCATCAAGTTTTGTGTGATCAATAGCAAAGCCACAACTCATGTGTATTGTGTGTAAAATTTGTGTTTTGACTCCTCTGCCTTTCCAACAATTTGGTATCAGATCCGAGAAAGGATCACAAGATCCATGAAGCCAGTGAAGAAAAAAGGCAAGTAAAGAAAATCAATGATTTTTTTTTTTTTTTTTTAATTTCAAATAGAAAAATTGTCAAACAATTAAGGTACACAGCAAATTTGTTATTTGTTTAAAGAAAATTTACCACCGCATATCTTCCCTATCCTAACCTACGTTGTTTAAGGCAAAGTTACAAAATCAAAATTAAAGGTGAGGTGCAATGCTTCCCAAACCTATCTGTCACGCCCCCAATCTATTTTTTTTCTATTGGGCGGGTGCGGCACCACCGTACGCTCTATTAGAGTGTATATGGGCTACGCCTTCACGATACTTGTTCCACTTCGCTGCACAAGTATTATCCTTATAACCAAACCATTAACTTATAATTCCACATTCAATTATAATTTCTGCGTTCAATTATAAATTGCAATTCCTTAAAACCGTATTATAAAACATTCACCAACAATTACGATACTATGCCAAATCACATGCAAAACACATAATCTGTTGGGAGGGGCAACTCCTAAAGAGTCCGCCCGGTCTTTTATTATATCGAATTATAAGCGTTCGTGTGCCGGGTAAAGAACCCATGGCCACACAACAAATTCTGTTTACAAGATCGTGAGCCGGGTGTATATCCCCACGGTCTGCACGATAGAATTTATAGCGGACTTATAATCATACACCATCTCTTTATACCGAGTGCGCACTTCATGCGACTACGCCAAGACCGGCGTAATTATACAGACCATAATTCTGTTTATAATAACCAGTGAGCCCGCGGCCTTCACTGTTTTACAACGAACCCGTATTCAAAGGCTGTCCCCCTTATCACAATTGCGCACTTAACGTGCGGCCTTGCCAAGACCAGCGTAATACACAGTCCGCCCTCGTTCATTCGACCTTTGTTTACCTCGACCCGAGCCACAGTCGTTACATCTGCGCTAAGTGTTATGCGCACATCGACCTCGTGCTTCGCTGCCTTAGTGAAGACTTGGTTCGAATGAACTTGTTGTTCGATCGATTGATTGATTGATGACCTCCCAAATGCCTCTTGCTTCACCATATATATATGCTTCCACGCCATCTTGGGAGAGGGGTGTCGGTGGTAAAGCTGACCCCCGAATTATGTAAACATCCGCCCCTTAACCCAAGTCGACACATGTTTTATCGTTTCGAGCCGTCGTGACTATTATCTTGGCGGGTCGGCCTTTGTTTACAAAGCCGACCAACGCCAAGGTATATGTCTACTCAGCTTACGTGCTTGCCCATAGTCCGCGTGTCCTCCATCACTTGGATCGTTTGTCACATTGCTTCCTGCTCCGTCGCTATTGTCCGTTTGGTGATGAACAGACCCGGTTCATTTGGGTGCACCCATCGTCGTCCACATGTCCGAACTGTCCGCCTAACTGTTATGTAGAACTGTTTGTCGACCTGTTCGCCCGCTGGACTGAACTTTCGTTCGGTTCATTAGTTTGCCCGAACTGTTGGTCGGGCGTGCGCCTCGCGCACTGCCCACAGCATGCCACAACCACTTCGTCCATCATGTGTCCCGTTTGTGTATGGAGTCGGCAATTATGCTGTCCGACCCGTTCCACTCCGTTCGACTCGTGGACTTAGTGCACCATTTGTTGTTGTCTGGTCCCGTGTTGGTCCCTCTGTTCAGGGCGTCCGCTTGATGTATGCGCTGCCTGTTTTAGTCCACCAACTGGTTAATGAGTGCGGGGTCTTGCCCGGTGCTGCGCCCGGGTTGTGCCCGCTGCCGAGTGAACCACGTCTCGCCCATCGTGTAGGTCGCCCGCTGTCGTGCGGAGCGCCCGATTCCTTAGGGCATTACACGCTCCTCCACCCTAAGATGTTGTCGTCCCGACAACAGTTCATTTCGTTGGTCTTCAATGTAGACTCCTCCATCATTGATTCGGCCTCCATTGGATCACCATGTTGGTTTTGTGAAATTTGCCGAGTGTCACACATTTTGCTATGTGCCCACACCCATTTCATGATCTCTCCGCCCAGGCTTATGTGGAACCCCCATTTATCCGCTGCACGTTGAGACCATCATACCTGCCCAATCACTCTTGAGGGCTCACTGCCTTGAGCAGTCAACAATGAGCCCAGCTCCCATATCTATTAAGAAGATCGGAAATTCAGGTGGTCTCCCCCCTGACTCTCGTCCATCCGTGTGTCATATTGACGTTGTGCCTCTATGTTTTCATGCGCAGCTTCACCCTCTCTTTCTCGAATAGCAGAGATCATTTCCGGCCTAGACAGACAGTTCTTAATCGTATGTGGACCTGTACATAACCAACATTGCAAAAGCTTCTTCTTCTCGGGGTACCCTGCTTTATCCTGTCTACCTGGAGAACGTGGTTTCGGGTTAGCTTGCTTTGTCTCAGGCTTCCCCCTTACCCTGTTCTGTTCACATGTACCGCCAACCGATTCATCGACCAAGTTCTTAGCGCTAAACTTCCGGAAGTCCATAGTTCGTTCACGGTAGTGAGCTTCCAACTTGCCGACATAGTTGAGCTCTTCTTGCTCAATTACGACTACTTTCTTACCAAGGAGTCTTCTCCTTATTTCCTCCTCGACATGCTTGACCTCTGTCTCCACCTTGGACCTCTCTTCCCTTAACCGAGCCCTCCTATCGAAGATCTCTTGAAGATCTAGGCTATCTAAGTGGATTTCTTCACCAACCTTGTCGAGTCCAATGTTTGTAGTGTTTCCGTATTGATCCCTGAGTTCCTTCAGCTCCTTCCTCAGCTCCGAACAGCACTCTCGAATCTTGGCAATTTCAGTTTGCATCGTAGCCCAGCTCGAGTCCCAATTACTCACGTTCCTCAATACTTCGCACCGGGGTGTTTTGACTGCATTGCGGTCGCTGTCGACCATCCTCTTGTTGTCGCCAACCTCCCTCAACGTTTTCCTTATGTCCTCTTCAAGTTCTTCCCTAGTGGCGTACCCCCACTCTTCAAGAGGAAGTACCCTAGTAAAACTTGTAGATACCTTGTCGAACTTCTCCATTCTTCTCTGCGCAGATTCACCTTCAATTTCCAACTTGGATCCCCAAGTTCTCATGAACGTCCTGCTTCAATCAGCTCCAACCGAGCTCCACGCTTCAACCTCAGCATCACTCCACGGCACTTTGTTCAAGCCTCCACGAGCAACCTTTGCTCTAATACCATCTGTCACGAAGTGCAGATGTGTATCAAATTTATGCTTCAACCCCAGCACCAGCTCCACGGCACCTTCGTTCAAGTCTTCGTGAGCAACCTTTGCTCTGATACCATCTGTCACGCCCCCAATCTATTTTTTTTCTATTGGGCGGGTGCGGCACCACCGTACGCTCTATTAGAGTGTATATGGGCTATGCCTTCACGATACTTGTTCCGCTTCGCTGCACAAGTATTATCCTTATAACCAAACCATTAACTTATAATTCCACATTCAATTATAATTTCTGCGTTCAATTATAAATTGCAATTCCTTAAAACCGTATTATAAAACATTCACCAACAATTACGATACTATGCCAAATCACATGCAAAACACATAATCTGTTGGGAGGGGCAACTCCCGAAGACTCCGCCCGGTCTTTTATTATATCGAATTATAAGCGTTCGTGTGCCGGGTAAAGAACCCACGACCACACAACAAATTCTGTTTACAAGATCGTGAGCCGGGTGTATATCCCCACGGTCTGCACGATAGAATTTACAGCGGACTTATAATCATACACCGTCTCTTTATACCGAGTGCACACTTCGTGCGACTGCGCCAAGACCGGCGTAATTATACAGACCATAATTCTGTTTATAATAACCAGTGAGCCCGCGGCCTTCACTGTTTTACAACGAACCCGTATTCAAAGGCTGTCCCCCTTATCACAATTGCGCACTTAACGTGCGGCCTTGCCAAGACCAGCGTAATACACAGTCCGTCCTCGTTCGTTCGACCTTTGTTTACCTCGACCCGAGCCACAGTCGTTACATCTGCGCTAAGTGTTATGCGCACATCGACCTCGTGCTTCGCTGCCTTAGTGAAGACTTGGTTCGAATGAACTTGTTGTTCGATCGATTGATTGATTGATGACCTCCCAAATGCCTCTCGCTCCACCATATATATATGCTTCCACGCCATCTTGGGAGAGGGGTGTCGGTGGTAAAGCCAACCCCCGAATTATGTAAACATCCGCCCCTTAACCCAGGCCGACGCATGTTTTATCGTTTCAAGCCGTCGTGACTATTATCTTGGCGAGTCGGCCTTTGTTTACAAAGCCGACCAACGCCAAGGTATATGTCTACTCGGCTTACGTGCTTGCCCATAGTCCGCGTGTCCTCCATCACTTGGATCGTTTGCCACATCGCTTCCTGCTCTGTCGCTGTTGTCCGTTTGGTGATGAACAGACCGGGTTCGTTCGGGTGCACCCGTCGTCGTCCACATGTCCAAACAGTCCGCCTAACTATTATGTAGAACTGTTTGCCGACCTGTTCGCCCGCTAGACTAAACTTTCGTTCGGTTCATTAGTTTGCCCGAACTGTTGGATGGGCGTGCACCTCGCGCACTGCCCACAGCATGCCACAGCCACTTCGTCCATCATGTGTCCCGTTTGTGTATGGAGTCGGCAATTATGTTGTCCGACCCGTTCCACTCCGTTCGACTCATGGACTTAGTGCACCATTTGTTGCTGTCTGGTCCCGTGTTGGTCCCTCTATTCAGGGCGTCCGCTTGATGTATGCGCTGCCTGTTTTATTCCACCAGCCGGTTAATGAGTGTGGGGTCTTGCCCGGTGCTGCGCCCGGGTCGTGCCCGCTGCCGAGTGAACCACGTCTCGCCCGTCGTGTAGGTCACCCGCTGCCGTGCGGAGCGCCCGATTCCTCAGGGCTTTACACTATCGAAAGGTGAGGTATAGCATGGGTTGGTTTGACTGAAATTAAACTTCTTTTTGAAGTTTGAAAAAAGCTCACGTGGGTTGCATTTTTGTTTGAATAAGTTAACAAGATCAACAAATTATGTTCGTCACCCTTTTGTCTTTGGAACCGATTTTCATAAAGTTTTTTATTTAAAAGGATTTGGGTTTTATGGTAACGTATTTATTAAAACCTTTTTATAATAAAAAGTATTTTGCAAGGACTATTATAAGAGATCTATTATAAAAGTATTTTTATATAAAGAAAGAATCAAGGGTTTTCTTAAAACGAGTTAATTCGTAAGGAGTTTATTTAAAAGGGATTTTGCAAAGATTATAAAATGTGAAATTTAGAGTTTCATAAGAGAAGTTTTTGAAGAAAGATGGCTTTTTCAAATTTTCAGCCCTAGTTCCCACCGCTTACAGGGAATGATTATGATGTGTGGGCCATTAAGATGGTGACAATGTTGAAGATTCATGATGTTTGAGATTATGTCCAGTTTGAGTTTTTAGAACCTCAGGATGAAGCAGAAGAACCAGATCTCATTAATGCAAAGAAGGATCTATGGAAGAAAGAGAAAAAGAAGAATGCACAAGCGTTTCAGCTTATTCAACAAGGAGTGGACTGAATAGTGTTCCAGAAAATTATCAACACGTCTTCAACAAACGAAGCATGGGAGACCTTGGTGACAAGATATAAAGGTATGGCCAAAGTTAATATTGTTAAGTTGTAGAATACTAGGAGAGATTTTGGAAGTCTGTAGATGAAGGACACAAAGAACATTGATTTTTTCATGAATCAGGTCATGACTGTCATAAATCAGTTAAAAATTTATGGTGAAGAAATTAAAGATCAAATAATGGTTGAGAAGGTCCTAAGATCTTTGTCTACCAAATTTGATGTTGTGGGAGAAGCCATAGAAGAAGCCAAGGATTTGAAATCATTGATAGTTGATGAGTTAATGGGGTCACTTCTATCACATGAGGCAAGGATTGACAGAAATAAGGATTCCACTTTAAAAACTGCTTTCAAAAGTCAAGCTTCTATTTCAAGAGATAGAGGTCGAGACAGAAGTAGATCAAGAGGCAGACAACGAAGTGAAAGATATGTTGGTCAGAGAGATGGTCGAGAAGAGCATGAACATGAAAGTGGAAGAAATTGTAGAAGTTTCAACAATAATCAAAGAGATGACAAGTCAAAGGTGAGATGCTATTATTGCAATAAATTTGGTCACTATGCCCGTGATTGCAGGAAGATATTAGATGATCAAGGGAACCAGAGAGCTAATATCACTAAAGAGAGTACTAACTCCATGTTCCCATCTTTCCATACCATGCATGAACCTTCTGATAATGTGTGGTTATTAGACATTGGTTGCAGTAACCACATGACAAGCAACAAGAATTTGGTTGAAAATTTGGATCAATCTATGAAGACAAAGGTAATGTTGGGAACTAAAAAGACTGTGGATGTAGATGGAAAAGGAGTGGTCAACATTTTGACTAAGTAGGGGAAGGCGAAGACAATCTCACAGGTATATTATGTCCCTGGTCTCAAACATAATTTGATAAGTGTTGGTTAATTGACATAGAAAGGATACAAATTTATTTTTCAAGGACAAGAATGTGATATATATGACAATCCTCCAAGAAAGCAGTTGATAGAAAGGTGCAGATGACAATGAACAAACTCTTTCCTCTAGTTATAAATTACAGTGATCAGGTCAGTTCTTTTACAGTGGCATGTTCTAATGATTATTGGTTATGGCACTTTCGGTTTGGACACTTGCACTTTTCTAGTTTAAGATTGTTGTAACAGAAATAGATGGTCAGAGGATTACCTCCTATCAAAGAACCTGCTAGTACTTGTGAATGTTGCATCTTAGGAAAGAAACATTGTAAATTTTTCCAAAGGGAGTTGCATACAGAACAAAGAAACCTCTTGAGCTAGTGCATACAGACTTGTGTGGACCTTTGAGGACACTATCGATTGGTGGAACTTGTTACTTCCTCACTTTTATTCATGACTATATTAGAAAGACTTAAGTTTACTTCTTGAAGCAGAAGTCTGAAACTTTTGCAAAGTTTAAAAAATTCAAAGCTTTAGCAGAGAACCAAAGTGATCGACAGATGAAGGTATTGAGGTCAAATCGTGGTGGAGAATATGATTCCAAGGCATTTCATGATTACATCAAACAACATGGAATCAAAAGACAATTTACAACTAGGTACACACCGCAACAAAATGGTTTAGTAGAGAGAAAGAACATAACCATTATGAACATGGCAAGGAGCATGTTAAAAGGAAGAAACTTGTCTAATGAGTATTGGGTAGAAGCAGTTGCATGTGTTTTTTATGTGATAACCATATCTCCTACAAAGAGTGTAACAAAAAGAGTACCAGAAGATGCATGGTCAGGTATGTCTTGTAGAGTATCTCATCTCAAAGTGTTTGGATGTGTAGCTTATGCACATGTGCCTAAAGAGCTAAGAGGAAAATTGGATGATAAAAGTGAAAAATGCATATTTACTGGTTATAGTGAGCAATCAAAAGCTTACAAATTGTATAACCCTGTCACCAAGAAGACCATAATTAGCAGAGATGTGTTCAAAGAGCAAAAGTCATGGAATGGGACTGTAGAAAAAATAGTTGATGCACAAGTGACACTGATGGAAGAAGATGATGTAGCAGAAAAGGCGCAACAAGAATCATAGGTAAGACACCAAACAGAGACATACCAACAAGGATGCCAACATTTTCTTAGCAGCATGGATCTTCAAGAACATCACCAAATCGAGATTCTCCCAAAAATCAATCAGGTGGTGAATCCAACAATGGTAAGAAAAAGATGAGAAGTCTAACAAATATTTATGATGATTTGGATGTTAGTTCAAATGTTGCATTGTTTTCATTCCAACCTTCTTCGTTTGAAGAAACAATCAGAGATGAAAATTCGGTGTAAGCCATGGATGAAGAAATTGAAGCTATTAAAAATAAAAATACATAGGATTTGGTTTATTTGCCAAAGGACAAAAATATCATTGGTGTGAAATGGGTGTACAAGACAAAGTTGAATGTGAAAGGTGGAATTGACAGATTTAAAACAAGACCGTAGCAAAAGGATTCTCACAACAACTAGGAATAGATTTTGGAGAAATGTTTTCTCCAGTAGCCAGATTGGATACTGTAAGAGTAGTTCTAGCCACAACAGCTCAGAACAAGTGGAAAGTATATGAGATGGATATAAAATCAACCTTCTTGAATGGATTTCTAGAAGAAAAATTCTATGTGCAACAACCTCCAGGATATGAAGTTGAAGGTAAAGAAAATAAAGTTTATAGGCTGAAGAAAGAAATCTATGGGCTCAAGCAAACACCTAGAGCTTGGTATAGCAGAATTGACAGCTACATGATCAAGAATGGATTTTGCAAAAGCAATGATAAGCATACCTTGTACACAAAGATAAATCAGCATGGACAAATTTTGATTGTTTGCTTATATGTCAATGACAACCTAAATTAATGTATAGTTGAGAAATTGTTTCAATCTCAACCTTGAGACCAATTTCCTCCTATATGTATGTGTACTATTATCATTTTTTATACATTAGATTGATTAATAATGGTGAAAGCAGTATGCCTTTTCCTGGAGTTTGTTTTTTGTGTGTGGCTGGTTTGATATTATTGTGTTTATTAGTCCCTGTCTAGGACTATTAGCGTTCGATCACGCGTTGACCGGGGTATTGGTTCTTCGGTTGACTGTAAATTTTGAGTGTTTAAACAATTTTAACCAAAGTTTATTGCTGGCAATTTGGCTTCAAAAAGTTTTAACCAAACTTTTGATTTCACCTTCTTATTGCAGGCGTCTCTTGCCCCGATGTGATTTTATTGAGAGCAAGTTATTTTATCCTAAGTTTTTTCTTGCCCGTGCTTAGTTCATTGCTTGACAACGAGAAGGGCCACCTGACTCCCACGTGTACGCCATGCAAAAAGCACAGAAAGTATCCTATATCAATCAATACCCACTCTCGTTGATATCCCATCTGTGAATATATCTTACAAGTTAAAAGGAATTCCCATTTGAATGACATGGAGAAATTCCCATCTGAACGACATGGAGAAGAGAATGGGCAGCAGATTGAGTGCCTTGTTTCTGCTCTTGCTTGAGATGGCTCTGCATAGCATGGCATCTTTGGACTAGGCATAGCAGGTAACACGTTGTGTCTTTGGACCAAGCATAGCAGGTAACACGTTGTCTTTCTTAGCCCGTTTTTTTTTTTAGCTCTCTGTCTATTTTTTTAGCCCTCTGTCTGAATAAACAAGCAATTTATCACTGTTAAAGTTTAATCTACGAATGTTCATAGATATTAATTTTTCAATAATATTGACTAAACACACATACATGGATTTGTATGCAACATCTACTACGTTAATTTCCTAGTTCATGGCTGTCTTATACGAGTGAAAAAGTAGAAATATTACTCCCTTATTGAGCTATATAGCCTTGGTAAATTATAAAACATACCTCTAGACTGCGAACACCCGAGCTTGTTGTGTCTCGAAGCAATAGAGCATGTTCATACTCGTACACTTTTCAAAAATTTCTTTTCCTTGGATTCACAAAATTTCTATTAGCAATATAAGATAGTGCAATGGCTAAAGTTATTTGATATTAGCTTGACTTTGGCAGACGTGGTAGTTGGGATATCTGTGGCGATCTTAGTTACTCTGTTCTCAGTCCAGAGGTTCGGAACCATTCTGATTTGATTCTTGTTTATTTTGTTCATTAGCTTATACAATCTTGCCAAGCATGATACCAACGTGTTACGCGCTTTTTATCCAAAATATATCATTGACTATTTTAGCAGAAACCACAAACGGGCTTGGAATTCTCTTGGTGGTATCGTTCTTTGCATTACAGGTACATATTCTTTTCCTTTGCTAATTTAAACTGTTGCAACCTCTAGCTTGAAATCCTCTTATCATTTATCACACAGAGACCATAGCTTTATTGTGCATAAACTACATGACATGCAGGAAATGAAGCTATGTTTGCAGACCTGGGACACTTTTCGGTTCGCTCCATTCAGGTAGTTCGATAGATTTGGACAAAATAATCACTTCAATAGAACGTAACTCTAATTGCAGAGTGTGTTTGGAAGGTTGAAATGTTTAAGATTTGACTCATTTTAAATGTTGTAATAACGCTCACTTTTTCAATAATTTTTTATTTCTTAGATTTTCTATGAATTGTGTTATCATTTATAATATATAATTTAAGAAATATATATTTCATTTTAAAAAACACTCATCTTAAAAATAAAGTTTTTTTAAAGTCATTGTTACAATTGCATACCTAAACCATATCAACCTTTAACATAAATTTTTTTATTATATATTTCCCTGTTACCTAAAATTCCAACCTTATACTATTTTAAAGAGACATCGAAATATTTGTTTTGTTTCTTCTGGTTGGACCTATTTTTATCATAAAATGCAGAAAAAGATAATGTTAATCGCTCATAACGAGCTCAACCTCGAAGAACCTGAAGCATGAGCAGGTAAAAGCTAAGCCTAAAAGTTGAAAAAAGGCCCTCCGCAGAGAGTGCCTGAAATACAAACTTAAACTATATAGTGACTTAGAGAAGCATGCTGGGTTTAAACTCGCTCTCCATTTACCCATTTTACCTCATCCAAAATTAACGTTATATAATGAAATGTTGAAATACTTGCTTGTACATGATTACTGATGGTGATACTTACATATGATCATTTAATACTTTTGCACATGATTACTCATGGAGATACTTACATATGGCAGGCTATCGTCTACTAGCGTTAATCGGGAAAATAACAACAAACATAAATGTGGATCATCTTTGTGGACAAGTGGTTTGAGCATAAACTTGTGGACAAGCGGTTTGAGCATAAACTTGTGTGGTGTACGTGTGAAAGTATGCAGGCATGATTACCATCTGTCGAAAATGTCCAATATCATTGTGTTAAATGTGGTGTTTTGATTTATATTTATTAATAATAATTTTTTTTATTTTTATTTTTAATTTAAATTCCTCAGATGGTTATATTTGGGGTTTGGCTAACCACATCAAAAATTAATGGTAAGTAATATAGTCATATATCAATATTAGTGGTAAGTGACACGATCATATAAATAGTTAATACCATGATTAGATATATAAAAACTTCAATATCTATGTGGTTTATAGCTTTTCCTCTTTTTCCAATGTTCCTCTATGATTTTTAGTACACCCATTTCATAATTTCATTTCACTCATACAATTTACTCATCTTAATAATATTTCAAATCTATTCATTTTATCAGATTTTTTTAATAAATAATTTTTTTTTTTAATAAATTTTAAACATTTAAGAACAACACCCGAATAATATTCATGGCTATTTATCTTCTAACCAAAATAAATTCATCAATCCAACTTTTTGAGACTTATTAGATTGATATCAAGCCCAAATTAAATTACTATAATATTGATATAAATTAAAACCAGAAAAACCGCTGGAAGCCATTAAATACATTTCTCATTTACAAGACAAGGTAATAGAGGTCGGAAAGAAAAGAGATGAGCTAAAATTCATGGCCACTGTTAAACCATTTTCCACCAGCTCATGTGTTTATAAAAACCTGCAAGCTTCCCAGGCTCGACCTCCCATTGAACCGGACAAACATCAGACAATTAGGGTTGGCAAATTTGGTCCAGGCATTCAAGTCACCGTAAACACTTTCAAAAACCAGATTGAGTTGTCTATTCTGCTAATGGTTTTGGAAGAAGCCGGACTTGAAGTTGTTGATGCTACTGTTTCTGCTATAAATGATAGGGTCTTTTATAGCATTCAGTCAAAGGTAATGTATTATTGTATGAAACCACTCACTCTGGATGTTTATCTGATTTTTTTTCTCAGAGTAACGTTTCTACTTCTTAACCTTGCAGCTCTTAGATTTTCGCCAATTTGATAGCGCTGTCCTACACGGGAGAATTGATCATTTGATGAATGGAAATCTTCCATAAAATTCCATGATAAAGTAATGTAGTTTACTCTTCTTCTGGCTGCATATTTCTGTTGAAATGGATATTCTTATGGCTGCATATATAGTTCACTTTTCTTCTGGCTGCATAATTCTGTTGAAATGGGTATTCACTTCTCGAACAAGGCTGTTCGAGACTACTGTGAATTTAAGACTACTGTAACAGACTTAAAACAAACTTGTCTAAATAAATATAAGCACTTACTTTTTCCTCTCTGTGGGAGCAGTTTTTTTTGGTTGGTCTATTGCGGTCATAGGAATTCTCTTTTCAACTTTCTCTGTTATTCTTCTTATCTTCTATAAATAAATATAAGCACTCTTTCCACCATGTAGGAGTAGAAATTATATTCTCTGCCTTATGAAATGCCTAATATAAGCACTCTTTCCACTATGTAGGAGTAGAAATTATATTCTCTGCCTTATGAAATGCCTAAGCATGAAGCTTCTGTGTATGTCTTCGTTCCCAAGCTTAAATAAATGAAAAAAAGTATTTGTTATAAGTTTTGTATTTTGAAAGTTCCCATGCTTAAATAAATGAGAATAAGTACTTTTTATAAGTTTTGTATTTTGAATCCTGTTTTGTTACTAAGAGTATCCAAAGTTTCTTAACTAAGTAAGAATAAGGCATTTGTTTACCATTTTCGTATTTTGAATCCTGTTTGGTTAGGAAGAGTATCAAAGGAAACTTTTGTGCGAGAACTTTGTTGGCATGGTGATTTATGGAGAATTTTCATTAAAAAAAAATTATGTAAACTATTAATATGTTTGGATGTTAAATCGGGTGAAGTGTTGGCAAGTTTATTTTATTTTATTGTATTTTGTGAATGATTATTGTGCTGAAGCGAATTCGTCAGATCCGATTTCTACAGAGCCGATCACATCTTCAAAGGTAATAAACCCCCATTCTTCATCATCATGTGATTATGTATAATTCTTCATGTCTTGCTTTGGCAAAATTAATGGTGCTTCTCTTGTCTATCAAGTATGTCTATCACTTACTTGAGTCGGAGAGGCTATATTGCGTAAATGTATTCACCCTATTGATGAAGTTAATATTTGCCGAGTGTTAATATTGAAGCTGAATTTAGTTATTAATTAGTAAAGTGTCAAAGGCAAAAAAATTCCCAACAGGTGAAAATAAAGCCGCAATTTGCTTTTTTTCTCTTGAAAAAGAAAATAAAGCAGCAATTTACTTCGAGGATTAAGTTGTTACCAATTGGGAAAGTAATTGTTCTTTCCTGGGAGAATTTCAAGGTTCAAGCCTTTCGCGTACTGGGGACTTTTGAGAAATCGAACCCTACTGGGTGCTGTAACATCACCCTGCTTTCACCGAGCTGGTTGACCTATCATGGGTTTTGCCGCAGGATAGAAACAAATGTTTAAGCGAATAAATTATAATAGTAATAATATTAATTAACTTTCTCTTCCTTAATTTACACGTCATATATTTCTCAATTCACCCCAAATTTTGTGTGAAGTTATCCTAACGTGATATCTTGAAATAGGGTTTTTGCTAGACTTCTAACCCTCCCATGGATACCATGTGTATAAAATGGTTATGGACCTTAACAAATGGCATATTATATGGTTAAGCAAGAACTACTGGCTGCATACAACACTTATTATAACTGTGCGAGTAGTTTCAACAATTCCATGACTTCTTCGTCCAGGTAAAATTGAAAGGCAATAAATCTATACTATGCCACAATTCTGTTTGGATTTTATAATAATATGGTAACACTTTACCACAGGGCTGCTATGCCTTTGTACTTTTGGATTCCGTGAATGGGTTTTTGCTAATTATTATTTATTTTTCTTATATATAATTTTAGTTTAATTATATATTATAATTTAATATTTTTTAACTTAAATTTTAGAAATAAATATAAATTATTTTTAATTATATTAAAATAATATAAAAATAAATTATAAAAAAATCATATAGTTTTACATAAAATAATTAAAAATTAAAATTACTTTAAAATTATTTGTGTTTGTGTTGTGTTGGTTAAAAGTTTGTTTTTTTTCTTTGAGTAAAGAAATATGTTAACAGTCTCACCCTCAAAAATATTTAGTAAAATAAAAAACTTACCTCTTATTTACATAATTTCAAATTAAATAATTTTAATCTAAATTTAAAATATTATTATTAAAATTTAAATATAATTAATAAATAATGTACTTTAAGATAAATTTATTATAAATTATAGTAATTTTTTAATCAAATTTTTAAGTATTTGAGGACTATTTAATAAAATATTTAAAATATAATTTGATCATAAAACAGAGTGCAACGCGTATATTAGGGATATCTTTTTATTTAAAATTTACCGTCGAAAAAAACAGCGGCCAAGCTCTCAACTTTCCATGTTATCCTCTTTAAAATTTATCCCCATCAAACTAAAAGGTGATCTCGCTGGACATAGGCTACGGTTGGTGGCTCTACGGATGCAGACCTCCCGTGTGCAAACTTTATGCCGGTCCCATGCCAACGATGCATGCTGGCGTGTTACCTGTAAGACATTTTTGATGTATTTTTAAAGTTTATTATTCAGATAAATATAAATATTGAAAATCCAATTTTAGACAAACGGATGGATTATAAATTTTAAAATATATAAAAATAAAGAATAATTCATATAAATAAAATATTTAATTGATTGATAATTTAATTATAATAATAAATAATTTAATTCTAAAATTAAATTAATTAATAAAAAAAAAAGAATAGTTGAATTAATATCATATCATTTAAAAATTAAAATTTATTATTTTATATTATATATTATTATGTTATCAATATATATATATTATATATATATATATATTAAAGTCACGGTGAAGTTCAATTAATAACTCTTCTAATTCCATTAATAAATCGTTATCGTATATTTTAGAGTAGAGGCCTCTTCCATATTAGTATTTTTTCGAAAAACAAAATTAAAAAAAATATTAAAGAAATGTACATTTAAATTCTTATTAATTTGATTTTATACTTTTAAAAAACATTAAAGTTATTATTTATTGAATAAATATATTTTAAAATTATTAAAATGAAAATAAATAAATATAATATAATTTAAATAATAAAAAGAAAAAATTATATTAATAAATTTATTTTTATTTTTAAATTTTAATTATGAATAATTTTTTTCCAATTTGTAGAAATTAAAAATCAAATACATTATCATTAAAAATATATATTATTTCAAATTGAAAATAAAATAAAATATATTATTAATTAATTTAATAAATGTAAAAAAATTATTATATTAATTTTGTTAATCTTTTATTTAAATAATATTATACATTTTACTCTAATAAGTGCAAAATTACCATATGTAAGGAAAAAAATATCGATTATAAATCTTAGTAAAATGTTATCATTTTAATTAAAATATCCATATGATTCTAATTAAAAACAATCCTATGTAAGAAAAAATATTGATTATAAACCTTATTTAAAATGTTATCATTTTAAATAAAATATCTTTGTGATTCTAATTAAAAATAATCCTATGAAAACTTATTCCCGTTCCCTATTTGGGGTTTGCGATATGCTACTTTTATATCAAACTTTTAAATTTATATCAAAGCCAATTATGTCTTTATTCCCATTCACATTAAATTTATTAAACTTGTAACTGTCTGAATTTAGATGTTTCGTTTCAATTCAATGTTGTCAATGTTGTCTTCTTGTTTATGCACAAATCACTTGATCAATAACATCTGCACTTTTCGAAATTTCTACTTTCTGTGTTGGTGCATTTATGCTTCCATTCGACGGCGAGGGATCGATCCTCATGGGTCGCGTTTTGATTCATAATCCCGGAGGCGCCAATCTCCTTCGGAATTATCACATGATAATTACTAATTTAGCTCTGCCCCAACGCCTAAACCATTGCTAATTCCGTCATTTGCATGATGTTTCCCATTGCTAATTCCGTCATTTGCTGATGTTCTTTGTCGAAAGAGGGTTTGTGTCTATGTATTTTGATATGGGCACACGCGTGGACCGTTCTTTGCTGTAGCCATGGCAACATTTTTTGCTTGTATCACTCAGGCCGGCCTTCCATTCCTGGACGAGGACGTGGAGAAGCTCACCAGGACGTTAATGGAGAAGGAATTTGACAATAGAGACATCGTCAGTCTAATCAATAATTCAATTCAATGTTGGGTATTTTTTTCAATGTTTGGGATGGGAAAATACCAAAACCAGACAAACAAACAAACAGACACCACAGAGCAAATGCTCTGTTTCCTTTGCTCCAGGATCTTTTTACACAGAGGACCCTTTTAAAAATAGCTGAGAACAGAGTATTTCATCACCATAAAAGATCTCTATTCATTAAAATAAAATCACTGATATACATTCATCCTCTTTGCGGTGAGGGATTTACCAAAAACAACATTAAACCAAAACTCTGTTTTCACTTGAGAATTTACAGAGACATATTCATCTTCTTTCACTGAGAGGGATTCACCAAAACATTTTCACAAAACTTACTCTGCCTCCTATGAAATTTTACACCACTGTGTGTAAAAATTTCATTTACATTCACTGGTGTGTGAAAACAAAACTTACAGGGAGTTACAGATTTACCTTTTCACTGCTGTGAAACAATACATGGTTTTCAACAAAACTATCCACTGGTTTCATTTACTTCTCCTCCTGCTCCTGCATTGCTGTGCAATTTTTTTTACTTCTTACATTACAAAGACAAAATTACTCTGCTACATAAAACCTTTTATATTTCAAACCCAAAAATATTTATGCACTTCTGTGCATTCCTCCCTTCTGTGCTTTCATTGCTCTCTTTTTCCCACTGCAGGAGACTCTATTTTCATGCGATTACATTGCTTTATTTACTGGTGCTGCGGACTCTGCTTCTTTTACCATATGCCATTCATAACCCACGCACACTCCAATCCCTGTCTGCTTTTCACATTACAATCCCTGTGTTTTCTTTCAATGGCTGCCGCGCGCCCAAAATTACACGTTCTCCCCGTGTGTAAAATGATTCACACTAAAATTACAATCCCTTGGGTTTTTTTTGGTTGCAGCAAGCCAAAGCATTTTCCTCCCCGTATGTATTTTTCATATGACAAAAAATGGTCAACGTTTTTTTTAAACATATATTAAAAAAAACTTACCCATACTCCCGCCGTAAGAAATATTAAAAACCTTAACAAAACATATGACAGCAATTAGTTTAACGTATGGGATGGTCCACGCCGTATTAATTTTTGATCAGGCTCGTATGTACTTTGGACAGATTAAACCGCGGAGTCCTTTCCCTTCAATCGGACGGCGGAGAGGAAGCATCATCAATCGAACGGATATCGGACAGGGTGAGTTGACCGTGTGATACCTTCCGATGGGTGTCAGTTGCTTACGTCACGGTTGGACAGATGTCAGCATCGGACCACCATGTCCGGAAACAGCTTCAGGCCGAAAGGTGGTGCGATATCTTCCTGCCGGTTTCAAGGTTGCTGCAGTGGTTTTGGCGCTGCGTTGACTGCTGACCCGCGCGCCTTAATTGCTGGCTTCCTGCGCATAGGGGAAATTACCAGTTCCAACACTCCTCTTTAATTTCACCTGCTGGGCATTCGGTCATACCCAAACACTTTCTCAACTCCTTAACATGTTGTTGTTGCAAAAGAGTCTTCCTCTTAACAGAGGGATTCACCACTGTCTATGCTGAAAAGCATCTTCCTCTAAACAGAGGGATTCTCCAAAGACAACAAATCTTCCTCTTAACAGAGGGATTAACCTGAAACTGTGCTTAAGAGCACCTTCCTCATGATAGAGGGATACACCATAACAATGTGTTGAAGAACACCTTCCTCTTGACAGAGGGATACACCTGTGACTATGCTGAAAAGCATCATCCTCTTAATAGAGGGATTTACCATGTGTATGCTAAAAAAAACATCTTCCTCTTGACAGAGGGATTTACCATGACACTGTGCTGAAAAGCACCTTCCTCTTTAATAGAGGGATACACTAAGAACTTCACTTCCTCTCACGGAGGGATCACTGCTAAACACTGCTTTAAATGCAGTTTCAAAACAAAACATTCATTGCACGGTTGTGCATACTCATTACATTGTTCTTTTATGCTGCTGCATATTCTCCGCTGCACTGTTGTGCCATCTTCTTTGCTGCGTCTACTCCACACTGCTGTGTCTACACTTGCTGTTGTGTCGCTGCACTTCACTTACATTTCTTTGCAAACTCTGCATTGCTGTGCATTCTTCAAAGACAGAATGCTCAATCTTTTCTGGAACAATTACTCTGTCCCACCTTACAAATTTACACTGCTGTAAAGGAAAAATTTCTTTTCCATCTGCTGCTGTCCATTACCTTTCATTTCTTCAACAAAAAAAACATCATGCTGCTGCATTTTCTTATTTGCATTGTTGTGTAAAAACACATTTCTGCACTCTCTCTTAGTTCTGGTTTCATTTTCTTCGCACTACTGTGCTTCTCCTTCTTGCCATCATGCTGCTGCCTTTTCTTGTGCACTGCTGTCCATACCCATAACCATAGACTCTGTCATCCTGGGTTTTTATTTGCTGCTGCGTTGCCTCTGCAATTTGCACTGTGGCTGTCTTTTGTTTCATCACACTGTTGTGTGCCCATACACTAACTCTTTACTCTCCATTACTTGCACATAGAGAGAAATCATCCTCACGCTGTTTTGCGCTGCATTCTCCACACAACAAAACAAAAAAAAATTAACACGGGCTGCTGCCTTTTTCTTTACACCTTGCTTCACACAATCTTAGTCTTCATTCATTTTTTTTTACACAATGCACTGCTGTGCAGTTCCTTTCATTTTTCTGCTGCCACACATTATCATTCACCTATGTGCATTAAAAATCTGCTGTCCCTGTTTCTCTTTATGCATTTCTTTGCATGCTGAATTGCATATGAAGAAAAACATTACATTTCTTTTACTGTTGTGTATTGTACTCACTCTGCTGTGAGTATGTTCTCTCACATTGTATAGAAGGAAACTACCTTCCATTGCTATGCATTTAAATGCATGTGCTCCATAACAAAATTCAAAATCTGCTGTTTTATGTTCTATCTTCCCACTGCTGTGAGGGTCTCCATACTTTGCACACTTTTCTTATTGCGCTGCTACACTTCACATTTGAGCGCTGCCCCTTTTTCTTCTCTGCTTTTATGGCAGATTTAACTTCATATTTGTCCCTTAAAAAAAAATTCTTCATCAAAGAGTGACTGTTAAGACAGTTCAGCAACAAAAATTACAAGCTCCCCTTTAATGTGTGCTTGTCTTCTTTTGGCAGACTCTTCTCAAAACAAATTTAGATCCACCAGGGAGTTCAAGGAATTTTCAGATTGTCTTTCCTTCCTTCTCCATACTTGTGTAACTTTCTTCTTTTGCATGGGTCTAGCTTGTGTCAGAGCCCATGTCAAGTTACAGTTTCGTGCCATATGCCCAATGTCATGACACTTGAAACATTCAACATTGTTCATGAATAAAAATTCATGATTTCTTCTTGTGAAATTATTTCTTGGAGATTGTCGGGGACCACAACATCTATCTCCATGAAATGCTCTACAGTCTTTTGCCATATGACCAAAGTTTGAACAAGAATAACAATAACCAAAAAATGAACTTTGGTACCTGGGAGATGGAGGTTTCCTTGATGTACTTCTGAAGCCTTGTTGCCTTGAGATCCTTTGATGATCACCATTGCCTCTTGCCTTTTTGCCATCAGCTACATTTCTTCTTGGAGCTGGTTTTCTACTTGGAGCAGGATTTCTTCTATGGCAGCGTTCATTTTTCTCCTTGCCTTTGCGGGAACTAGGAGTATCACCATTTCTTTCTGGCTTCTTCACATCTCCTTTGCTTAAAGCATTTTCATCCCTGTTTGAGGATTCACCTACATACCCAAGTCCTCATTTATCAGATGGAGATCTGTGATAGCTGAGCATGTCATCCAAAGCTTGAGAGCTCTTCATGATCTTGTTCATCCCTTCAACCTTCTTCCTGAGGAGGACAATCTCTTCTTCCAATCTTTCACACTCATTATTATTCTTTGCAAGCTGTTCCTCAGTTTCTTCCTTGCTACGAGTAGCTTCAGCTGCTGCTATTTTAAGAGGGATTATATCTGACTTCATTTTGGAGATTTCTGCTTGACTGCTCTCCATTTTCTTTTCAGCTTCTTGTGCCTGCTTCTTGGCTTCTTGTGCCTGCTTCTTGGCTTCTTGTAGTTCAGACTTAAGGGAGGATACCTCTACCTTGTACTGTCCAATCTCTTCTACAAGTTTGTTCACTCTCTTGTGCCTTTGTTCAAGTTGACTTGACAAGGCATCCTCCTGCTTCTTTGCTTTATTCAACTGATTTGTCATGGATATGACTTCTTCATGATGCTTCCTTTTGCTTTCATCAAGTTCCTTCTTAAGCTTGGCAAGCTCTTCATCCCTTTCTTGCACTTGAAGCTTGATGAGGTCAACCTTCTCATTTTCAGCTTCAATGATGGGTTCAGAATTTTCTTCTTGATTCATGGTCATGGTCAGTGCTCCCTTTGCATGAAGGTCATGAAGTCTGTCCCATATATCTTTTGCTGATGAATATTTTCC
>APFE031023451.1:0-31912 GCA_000404065.3 Pinus taeda | reverse complement strand
ATATATTATATACTAAAATATTGAAACTTTATCATAAATAGCATTATTGGAAATGATGTTTACTTACCTTTTATGGAGGCAATATGCAATTAAATAAACCTCTAAGTTTAAATTAAAAAACTTAACAAGTGAGGCTGCGAGGGAGCAAGTCCCTGCATTGAGAACTGAATTAGATGTTGATTCTGTCAAACTAAATTGGCCATCCTGCAAAACTGAGCTTCTAAGCCTTGACCCATGAAGGAGCCTGTCAACTTCTGCCTTCCTATAATCTATTAGCAGAAGATGAAACCTGTAACCTCTCACGTTTAGCCGGGAGCTTCTAAGCCTTGACCCATGAAGGAGCCTATCAACTTCTGCCTTCCTTTAATCTATTAGCAGAAGATGAAACCTTTAACCTCTCACCTTTAGCCGGGCAGGAACCAGAAGCCAGATGCCTTTACCCTCTTGCCTTTCAACTCTAGCCTTTGCCTTTCAACTTGAACGTTTTGAAAGAATACAGATGCCTTTGCCTTAAGCCAAGTCCAACGGATGGAATCAACCTTTAGCCTTTTCACCTTGAGCCTCACGTTCTTAGAGCAAGCTTCATCGGGCAAGACAATTGAAATGGATGGGATTTCTGTCAAAATTTCATTTAGTAATTACATATAAGAAGGGCATTGTTAACAAGTTGGATGATTTGCGATCCAGGCCGCCACGCCAATAGCAAAGATTACAACATTGATATACATTGCAACATTGAAATAGCTGCAGATCAAATTAGAATTTTATTCAAACAGGGCTAGATACAGATTTAGATCAATAATTCACTACCGCACATTCAAAAAAGGGGGAAAACACGAGGGAGAGGAGCCCTATCTGTCGTTCATGCCAGCGAACTAACGCTGAAATCCCGTTTTGGATAAGGTCACCCGTCGATCAGAAGAAGAGGGGCCCTTTCTCATTTATAGGGAGCGATCGAACACCCATCTGAGCAAGTAGCCTCCCTACCAACGACAAATTCCCGATAACTCAAATCAATCGTCAACTGGCTAAGATACAACTAAACAAATATACAGCTCAAATATCAAAATCTATCATGCATGTGATAATGTAATATGCAAAATCATTTGTAAGGCTTAAGCCAAACCACTGTGTAAGGATCTGGTAAAGGGTAAGCATCTGGGTACCTGCAATTCAAAAATGTCAAACTTATGAATCCTGTAAAAGCCAAAAAACACATTGCAAAATGTATCAATACTAAGAGCACCATTAAATGAATAAAAGAGCACCAAAACATTTCCAAATGAGAGGAAATAGATGGAAAAAATCACATTTTACAACACAAAAATCAACGAGTAGCTAGGGTGTTTTGAGCAGTCCTATGCAATAAGATAGCCATCCACTTTAGAACATATTTGCTTTGAACTCTGCTCCATAATCAAAGGCTTATGGCCCAAACAATTCACCACCATAGATCTTAATATGCAAAATAATAATAACTGTAGAGCCTTAATACAGTAACCTGCGCATTGACAATGCATGTTTTCTTTAACAATCCTATGCTAATAGAATTACCAGTACAATTACACATACACAGATAACATTATCCCTGGGAATAAATCAACAGCTAGAGCTGAAATCGTAACAGTCCAGTGAATATTTTCGGAGAAATGGTAAACCTGTAAGCAATAAACCTAGATACAAGCATATAAACAAATATCTCAGAAGACAAGGACTTGGATACAGACGGTCTTGCTTTGACAGACTAACTGCCCCACAAGGGAAGCGCTTCCATACACAGACATAAAAAAACCAGGTAGAGACCAAAACATGACATAGATATATGCAGTTTTGCTGCTAGTTTTAGATAAAACAAAAATATTTAGAAAAGCTATCTATTTGGATGGTGAGTCAACTTGAATGGTACCAAGATAAACATCATTTTCTTTAGAAATTGTGAAATCTAGGTCGGCAAGTATTTTGGCCAAAATGTTGAGGGAAGTTAGGAGCTAAGGATATAATGTTCAGAACCATATCTACCCACCAGGAAACTTAATCACAATCCTAATAAAACTAAACCCATGAGAGACAACTAGAAATGTTTTAGCCGTTTAGAATTAATGCAGAACTTCTACTTACTCCTCTTTAATTGTAGCCTTTTGAAGCCATTGGACAATGGCCCATGGTCTATTTAAGACAACATAACCCTGCAATCACAAGCCGCAGATCAAAAATAAACAACATTATAAGCATTTTTTCAAATACTTAACTGAATGAGACTGATCCTTTTAGTGCATAAGCAAGGAAATAAGAAACCAACAAGCACACAAGTCAATACATAAGACAACCAAGCCCAATGATGGTAAGAAACCAAGAAGATAATACAAGAAGAACTGTAGTTCCATCTATGCTATGACTCAGAAAAGTTGGTAAGAAACAGAAAGAAACAATGAATTCAGTGTATAAGATAGCCTGAATCACACATGGTAATAAACACAGTATAGAACATCAGAACAAGAGTAGCTCCATCCATTATATGCGGCTCGAGGAAAATCATGTGAAACTCACAAAAACACGCATTTAAGAAATAAGAGAAACAAAGTAACGCATGGCAAGAATGAAAGAATATAACAACAGAACAGATGTGACTAAATTCATGATATCGTTCAAAAGGGGGAAGTACTTGGACCACTTAAGTGATAAGAGAAACAAGTTCCCTTGGTGGCAGGTATATCTAACTCTGGCACTAAGATATGTGTTTGGACAAGTGAACTGGCTTCATAGAAATGGAAATTGCGACCAATGTTTAAAATTGTCACCAACAAACCAGTAGACCAAACCCAATATGACATAAAAGGACGTCTAATCTAAGGAAAAGAAATGCATCTTTGAACAAGAGAAATTATTTATTTAAAGAGTTTAGATGCAACATCATACCCGATCTGATCCAGGTGGAAGTGGATCAACAACAACAGTTGGAATTTCATTCATAAGATTGTCAGGCCATCCTGAATGCAACACTCTAGTAAACTCTCCCATTTCAGAGCATGGCTGATCTTTAAACCGTTTATACCAGTAGTACATTATACGACACTGCCATTTTGTGTAAGGAGCATCAGTGGAAGTCAGAGCAACATGAAAAGGCATCTTGGTAGTAGCTCCCACCACTCGAGGCATCTTTACCACTAGGTCAATGAAAGATGACGAGTGGTCTTTCACTTCATCCATGATGTCCAAATCTGAATGCCCTAATTTGTTACTGTGGCGAACAATCATGGTAACTGTGTTGTAAGTTGCAAAAAACAGAGCAAAGGCAACCAACACAAGGAAAGGGATGGTAGCTCGAGCCATATTCTTTTGTTCCTTGCTATGCCCACACTTCCCATTCCAAAGTATCCTTCCTGCATCAACCGCTATGTTCTTTTCCTGTCTCCTTCACTTTGGTTACCAATCAATATCAGAAACCAGAAGAGAATGGTTTAGCAAATTCATACAACCCAGAGAAGAGGGTAAATTACAAATTTAGCTGGCAAAGGAACCCTTAATTACATTGCCATAAAACTTTGCAGTCATTTCTAGCTTCATCTGAAGTTCCATAATTACCATGTGTATAAAACGAACAAGATCAATGCTTTCTTAATCACCTGCAGAAAGTTTCCTGAAAATTATGGTAATGTAAATTTTCAGCTGAAAAATACATACAAAATTTTACAAAACCACAGGCATTGACCACATGTGAAAAACGAGATGCCCTTGTTGCTCCTTGACAATCAACAAGCTGAAAATTCAATGCATGCTAAAAATTTCGTCTTAGAAAGCGGTGTTGGTTGAAATCCCTTGAAATCAACACATTTTTAAACAAAAGCATAAATGTAAAGGACAGGCTTTATATAAAAGAAACAGGGAAATGTTATTTCAATTTTTACTCAATAAACTAAGATTAAACATTGAAGAATCCGTTGCATTCAAAATCGTAAACTAGATTGAATCCAAATCAGAAAGCTAAAAAGCATATATGTAGAGAGAGAGCAATCTAATGCAATAAAATCAAGAAAAAGAAGAAATTTAAATAAAAAACTGATTAATAACCAAGTCCTGATTACAGGGCCTACACTTCTATTTCCCGAGAGGAACAAACATTTTTAAAACAACAAT
Organism: Pinus taeda; assembly: GCA_000404065.3. NCBI lineage: Eukaryota > Viridiplantae > Streptophyta > Pinopsida > Pinales > Pinaceae > Pinus > Pinus taeda. The sequence goes on along the minus strand of APFE031023451.1, from coordinate 27,778 downwards.
TTGGATCAAAATATAACTAATTGTGAGCCAGGCTCAGAATGCCTAAATTTTCACCCCCGCCGATAGGCAAACTACAAAATTAAAAGAAAAGCTTAAATACTGACCAAAGCCACATAAAGCTCCTGAAATTTGCCTCCAAGAGCCTAACCAAACGCTTCAAATACAAAGTCAGATGGCGTAAAGTTTCACCTAAGTCAATAAGGTCAAGAAGATAGCTTAAATAAACACTGAAACCCAACTAAAACACCCAGAGTCTGCCTTTGATTAAAGGCTTAATCTAAAACAATCAGTATAAAAGCACAAATATATGTCACTGAAACTGCACGTGACAACAACGGATAATATCTGCAATTCAAAAAAAGAAAATATCATAGACCCGACCTTCATCATGAAATAAGTCTAGGTTTGAATGCCTAAACCGGGTGAACAAAATATTAAGTATAAAAAAGCATCAATGCTTACAAATCTCGAAGTGGAAGAAAGACGAACGCTGTCCAGAGAACAATCTAGAGAAAGTCAATGGCCTTTAAAACGACACAAAAGCCAAATCTTCCTGAAGGTCCAGACCGCTAATGATAAAAATTAAAGGCCAGCAAACCCAAACACCTCACAAGGCAACGAACAAATTAGGCTATTTACAGGGGAAATAGAACTTACCGCTTATGGAGAAAACATTTAACAGATCCGGGCTAGCTAGAGCCGCAACAGCAAAGATAGTTCGACGCGGTTCATAACTTCATTCATGACTTGAAAATGGAAAGCTGAGGCCTGTTCTCAGAGAAGAGTATTTTTAGGCTAATAATATCCATATTACATATATGTAAGATATTTTTTTCTGTAATCACGCAGATTTGTGTCCAATAGTTCGGACTCAATAAATGCCTCCTCCACCAAACTCAGTGTGATATGGTCCGTATTGGAATAGATGCAGATGACAGTGATATGGTCCATATTTTGCACCAGGCTTCTACTTTTAAAAAGCCAATAGACAAATCTGTATAATAGTCCTGCCCATATGGGAGATTATTGAACTCTAATAACATCTAATTACAACTAGCATTCGACAATGACTCAGCGAAGAGCTCTGCCCCCTTAAAAAAACTGTACATGTTTACAAGAAAAACCTTCATGGCCTCAGCGCCCGCAAGAAATCAATCGCAGCGGCGTTTGATGTGGCCTTTCGAGGGCTGCATATCTTGGCTGCGGAAGCTGCTATTTTTGTCCCGATCCTATTCAGGGTATCGAGAATTTCAGCCAAAGTGGTTCCCATCCTTTTGAGGGCGTTGAGTATTTCCGCAAATAGGTACCAGTGCCATTGTGAAGCTCTCCCATCGCTTCAATAAGCTCTATGTCCCGATCCTATTCAGGGCATCGAGAATTTCAGCCAAACCCATGCCTTCATAATAATAAGCTCTCGATTGTTTATGCTCCATTATCCCGAATCAGATCCTACTTGCCAAACTCTACAGTTACCAATCCCAGGTATATTCGTAATGTAATTTAGCATTAAAAGCAAACAAAGCTATTAAAAAACTAAAAATAAAAACACCTCCATGTGGGCCCTCCCATGAGCACCACATGCCTCACCTCCTTCTCCGTGGCATAGCATGCAGGGCCTAAACCATGCCACTTAACATTGTATCATGAATACAGGAGGCAAAAGGATAATCCAACTGCCCACTGCACGTTCTCGGCTTTGTCTCATCCAGCTACCAACACTTCCATATGAGTAGATAGATACAGGCAAGATAGGGTTAAGCTGAACGAACTAGGTTGTGCAGAGGGGATTTAAAATCTTAGTTGTTTAATCAACATGTACAAATGCCCTGACTTAGGTTAACCTCCATCAAATCAACCTGGCAGATTAACCAGCACAGATGTCATAGCTTCCCAAACAGATGTCAACACCATTGCTCTTCATGCTACCTTAGCTACTGGCTCAAATGTTTCGCTGCTGGCTCAAATGTTTAAACTCTTGGCTGGCCAGATTAAGCGCCTTTCCCGCATCTAGAGGATCTGAAATGGGCACAGAAACTTCTAATTTATCAAGCACTTCTACCTACCCTGCTCCCTTCCTATCGTCTCAGAAGTAGGATTTGCAGCTAAGCTAATGGAAGCCCTCTTCTCTTGCTTCCTAGCTTCACCCCCTATTGACCGATGCTCTATACACCAACCTTTTCTGGCACTACTTCAACAAACAGCTTGACTAGCTTGCACTGGTATACTTCTCCTCTTTGCTAGACTTCCTCTTCTCTAATGCGTATGAAATGTCGCTTGCATCTAATATAGGCTTCTTTTCATCAGCTTGCATCCCTTTTCTTATTTTTGTGATTCAATTCTTCTCTTATTGGCGCTCGGGCTCCTGTCTCAGGGGATCCCATCGCTCCCTTCGGTGAAAGAAGCCTCTTCCTTAATCTCTCTTTATTAATGGAATATCTATCTAAAGCAACAAGCCAAGCGTACTTCCTATCAACTCAGCCAACTCTCTCATTCACCGAACTACCAAGAAATTTCCTTAGCTCCAAAGCATGCCAGTTAAAGAACTCTTTCAGTATACTCTTAATACAAATGCTACTCCATATAAGTAATTAATAAAAGAAAAAACCAACCCGCTGCTGAGATAGACTACCATAGAGAACATGATCCATTCTCTTGCTCCCTCCCTTTTGTTCCACTTCTCCCAAGTGAGTACCTCCCCTTCCTTTGTTATTCCCACTCTTTTCTGTGTTCATTCAATGCTTTGCTTGTGGATTAGAAATGCGGTAAGGTCCGCCCCTGCATCTTAGATAGATATCAGTATAGCTTCGTAATGAAACTTCTGGCACATCTACTCTGAAAGAGAGAGCTTGAGATGCATCCGTTCTGAAAGTGGTCAACCCTCAGCCGAGAGGACATCAAGCCCAGGAATGATATACCCGTTGTTGATGATACCCAGTTCTCTTGCGAACTAGAGCCAAAGAACTTGCCAACCACAGTTTGCTCGCTTGCGTGGTCCAACAGATGGAAGGTGGCATCCCACATACTGGTATACTGGTTTCTTGGCAGAATCATCCATAGTGTATCAACTGCTATCTCCTCGAGCTCTCCTCTGACCGACATGAAAGACCATCCAATTTCCAATTGACGAAAGGCTTTGCCAACCCAATCAGTTCAGTTAGGAAACAAGGGAGGGAGGCCAGCAGAACACCTGCACCACCTTGCATCGACACGTACACCACCTCATGCACAACACCTGCTAGCCAACCTGCAAACAAACGCGAACTAATGTTAGCGAACTAATGTTAACATACCTGTAACATTAATATGAATTCCTCAGCCGCCACAAATAATAAACACGGTAAAGCTAAATAAACCTATGGTCCAGCCTCTTCCGCCTCAGGAAGAGGCCAAATAAAAGGGCAAACACAATCACTTTCAAAAACTTTGGTTATCCCGACAATCGTAAACACCACGACATTTGAAAACTTTGGTCACCCTGCCATAATCCGCTTAAATTAGCAACACAGTGCTTCGAATTAATACTATAGCATCGCATATCAATTACTATAGTCCCTGCCATTGCGAGATGGCAGCGACTAATAATACAGGCAATAAAAAGGTATCACTCGATTGGGAAGGGCAAAATATAAAACGTGTGAAGACTGATGCATCTTTATGCCTAACAGCAATTTGACTTCTTAATTGACATATAGATAAGTGTATCTGCGCACATACCAGTCATTGATGTGTTACATTCTATTCTGCTCTTTGAATACATTGCACTCCGTTCTATGCTGAATCACAATATTTTCTCACATATTTCGGCAGCCGGCGTCGAGGTACTCAACTCAATTCTCTTGTCTACGCCCCTGGGCTCCACTACTAAAAGTGTCGATGATGCGAACAGAAACAGAGAGTTCTGCATGTATCTTGAAATGAAAGCTTCAAGATACACGTACCAAGGTTTTTTTTAATTAATATGAAAATTTAGGGAGGGAGATGACATCAATAGTCAAAGATTCTTAAACTATCTTTCGAATTTCAGTTTTTATGGTACAAATAGATGGTAATAATTTTTTCGATTTCATTTGTTTCTTAAAATAGGTGGCAATAAGGACATAAATTAGGTGTGAGGATTTTTGTCACGAAAAAAATAGAATGGTCATAGTGATGACTTGAACATGTATCTTTTCTTTCATGCCTTGTATAACGCATTCAAAAAATAGAGATGAATTCTTGAATAATATCAAATTGTTTGATTTATTAGGGAACAAACAATTTTGATTAGGGAACTCAAAATATAATTGTATGATTAAAAACATTCACAAAGATGTGCTACAAATTGATTCCAAACAATTTAACCCTTACCAGAGTTCTTATTCCATTACCACCATTGCTAGTGCCCGAGATCTAAATATAAGTCACGAAAACAAAGATTCATTAAGTTATAGGTGATGACATGTAGGGAAAAATAGCATTCCTTCTAAGTGACCTAGTGTATTTGATCATGGCAATCAAATTTGTTTATATCAACATTAAAGAATCTTAAATCATAGAAAAAGTTGGTCAATGTTAGGTCCATAGGATTGGATGATTAATTCCATATAGTTGGGATGATTTTTCCTTGAACCAATTGTATATTGTCATGAGTTAGGTGATATAATATAGGGCTAAGTCCATTTTTTTAGCTTGTCATGGATAGAATCAAAGTTTTGCTTGGAATTGGAGTGGGTACACTTAAGTTGGTGGTGCAACTCCTCACATATAGTTTCCAAGATCAAGATGTAATGAGTAAGATCCTATTACAATTAATATTAATAATAATTATCATATTAAATTAAAAGTAACTAATTATTGAAATATTATAATTAATTAATTAAAATTAATATTAATATTAATTTTTAATTTATTAATAATGATCAACATAATAATAATTTATATTAATTTAAATCAATTAATTAATTCATTTTTCAAAAAAAGAGTTGACATGTCATAAAAAAATAAAAAAAAATAATTATTATTCAAAAATGAGAGCTGACATTCTTCTCAATTTACTCTCCTCATTACTATTTGATATCTTAGTTAAGCTCTTCTTCTATCAAACATTCAAGTTGTCCTGATGATGGATCCCCGTTGGGATTTGAAAAGTTAGAAAATGGTTCTTACTGTGGATTCTCCGCTAATGAAGTCAAAAGTAAGATCCTAGTTTTTAGTAGCCATAGGGGTGTGTATTTAAAAAAAAATGATCTTAGAGAGTGGTACCAAGGTGACCAGTGCTGCTTTCAATAGATATTGAGGTAGTTTCTAGGTAATGGGATGAGTGGGTCCACTAAAAAAGCTTATTGAACAACAGTACAAATATGACTAGTGGCTATTTCAAGAGCTAATTATATAGTTGTTAAAAAATAGGGTAGTAAAGTCCACAGAAAGAAAGCCTTACTGGAGAGTGGAACCATGTCTATCACCATGAGTAAGGTTTCTATTACTGATTACAAGTTTGTGCGGTGGAAGTTTGAATAGTGATTATCCAAAAACAAATCCACAATATTCATTTTTTTGTTGACGTTTCGAGTCAGTAGCAAGACCCATCATTAAGATAGATACATTGAAAGAAGAAGAATACCATATCTAAGGAATAGTGAATATCCACAAATAAATACACAATATTCATTTTTTTTTATTCATTAGAAAAGCCCATCATTAAGATAGATACGTTGAAAGAAGAATACCATATCTAAGGGTTATATAAAGGTAAAGACAAGGGAGAAGGAGAAAAACAATTGATGGTAGACTAAAAGAAACAAAGAATATAGAAAACCATAGAAGACTTAAACATATGTTGAGATATGGCAACCATTGCTTTTTTCAAGTCTCAATGTTGGTTGGAGAGTCGTGATTCTGATGACTGTTTTGGGCATTTACTAGGCTTTTGCACCCTGCCAACGAGAGTGCACAGAGCATCATCAGCTTCCATCAAAGCCACCTTGATTCAAAATGTGGATATCTCAAAGGTCGCTATAGTGCTTTACCGAATGATTTTTTCTTGTTTTACTGTCTTGCTAAGAGCAGTTGTGGGGTTTTTTCGGGTTTAGGACTTAGTCTGTTTTCTGTTTCATTTGGATGATGTGCAGGTAGTGCCCCAAGCTGATAGGGTTCTCGTTCGTCTCGAGGAGTTGCCTGAAGTAAGTTGTTGTTCTGTGCCCTCTGTTTCATATTGGTAAAAGTTCAAATTGCTTGCTTTGCTGATACCCATAGTTTTATTAATCCTGTATTACTATGTATGTTTCAAATACCCGAGAATAAATGTTTTATATCTTGGAGAAGCTGGAATGGGATTATTATCAAGAGACTTCTGCTCAACTGGGATTTTTCCATAGGGTGGTATATGAAGTACTCTGTGCGCTACCAATCAGAAAGGTGACATTGGGGTGGGAAGTTCGGGGTTGATGTAACAGTAGCTTCTCTTCTTATATTTTTTTCCCGCATTCTCGTAACAATGTTGCTTAGATGTGCATGTATGTCGTGGGGGTCTCCTCTCTTATATGATGATTATTGTTTTTGAAAGCTTTCTCACCAAAAATCGAAGCTGCATATCCATTATAGAGGTTTTTTATTTTATTTTAGTGTTTACTTTGTTTAGTTGTTTAAGTTAAATAAATTCTTTAAAACTTGAATATGACAATCTTCAAGTGACAGAACACTTTATTATTTGGTGTTCACCTCCCCACTCACAATGTGAGCTATGCACGTATTGCATCACTAGTTTCCTTCTAGTGATACAGCCGGATTCAACTATGGCGCCCAACGACTCTGGCAGCGAGGCAGTGTTCCCATCGACCCCTTAGTTCATTTGCATTGGGACGAGGAGATTTTGATATCTTCCTCATTTCTGTCTCTTTCTTGATAAGCACCTACGTGTTAATCGTAACTTCGCATGTCCTCACTCTTGTATCTCTACACCTACTAGTACTACACTATTATATATCTTTTAAGTTTGGTTTTAGTTAGGTACTAATATATATCTTGCGGGTTTGGTTTTAGTTGGGCACTATTTATATATCTTTTGGGTTTGGTTTTTGTTAGGCATTATTAGACATCTTTGGGTTTGGTTTTAGTTAGTCCCAGTGATTAGCTTAGCTAGACACCTATTTAGCCTGCATTTTGTTTAAAATAATGATATTACTTTTAGCCTTAGTTAGGAGCTGCTTTTGCAGTCCTACATTGTATTGACATTGATATATCTTATTGTTCCATTGACAATACTACCATTCCATTACAGACGACAACCTCTTTAACAGAAGCTCAAATTCTTATGGACTCGTGCTGTCTTCTAGATTTAGATTCCATAGATTATCTCTAACTTGACTATCCTGCACAAAGGTGAGTTTTCTTTTGACAAGAATGGCTTCAAAAGAGAGCGAGAAGCATTCCTGGTTCTTTTCTTATACCAGCCTCAGGTTCAACCAACTTCGGTTGATTTCTGCCAGCGCTCTGGTGAGTTCGTCAAGCCATCTTGCAGTTTGAGCTATCGCTTTGTTGTGTTGTCCATCTTGCAGTTTGACAAGTTGTAGGGTAGTGGGCCCAAAGAATTACACAAATGGTAAATTTGTGGGCCCACAGTATGAAACGTGGTGAGTGCAAAGTTTATGGTGCATAGCAAAGCCTACGTGTTAATCGTAACTTCGCATGTCCTCAATCAGGAGTTGACTCTGCTATTATTAGTTTTACTATTGTTTTCAATTTTCTTTACTAATAATTTGTTTATATTAACCAAACTGTTACCTATATTCATGCGCTTAGAATTCAATGATAATTGTATTATTATTATCAACCTATTAAGTTCCTGTTATCATCAATACCATGGTTATCAATTTTCTTTTCTAATATTCTTCGTTTTGTTATCTAACCTATTTCTTATTTCAACTAAATTTATTTTATCAATGTTATAATTTATATATCATTGTTTAGTAATCGGTTTCTATTGTTTAAAAAATCTTTAGACGTGCTATCTGTTTGCAAGAGTATACCTTCGTTACGGATTGTGTTGGACACACTAATAGAGCTTCGCAGTTTGACCAATCCAGCCTGTTGCTTCGTTTTATATGAACCTGCTCTGCGTGAGTGCTCAAACTTCTTCTATTGTTGATTCCGAGTTGTGGGTCCTTGCGTGCTCATTTCCGGTGGAATCGCCAACCTCATCAATCACTATCCATAGGTCCTTTTGGATGGTTGCTACCAGTTTCAAGTAATTTTTAAAGGTTATTGAAGATAATCACGTCAACTAAAATCTACTTCTGCGTATTTCCAAACGGATTGCTTTTTGGAGGTCTGGGTTTCCACACTGATACGGCCACCATGAGGTTCCACTACCGAGAGGGTAAGGATAGGACATGAACAGTTTCAAAAACCGAAGAGTGATAGTAGTGCCTTATGAGGTTTCACAACGCGATAGGGTTGGCACTATCAGGATCCCGCATGAATGAGGCCGTGGTGTATAACTTATAAGTCCATCATCGAGCGGTTACCATCCAGCATGAAAGTCCTGGTGGGAGAGATCCATAGAGCTGCTGTTGGATCTACTCGTGCCGAGCAGACACATTCCACAAATCATGGCAGCATGTGTCATGCACCTCACTTCCGTGGGAATCGATCTCTCAGCGAAAAACAAATAAACAATGTTCGACTCACCAACCATCGACTACTGGAGTCTTAATTATTTGATGCCCATAAATAAAAAAAATATCCACGTAATCCTCAAAAAATATAAACATGTTCAGGCAGGCTGGCTGAACGTGATTTTTTACCTTCATTACAAGAGAGATCAAACATTGGGATACGCAAAAGGCGTACAGTAAGGAATATTAATGATTCCTATATTTTCGATTATTCTAAATTCGCAATAAAAACGAATAATGATTTTGATTCTTTGAATTCCTCTAATTGAGGAATAAGATGAATTTAAGAGAGTTTAACGGTTTTTACTTATATATTTATTTATTCTTCAATATTTTAACATGAATTTTATGTTATATCGTGTTTAAAAAACTTGAAATGACAAATTTAACGGATGTCAAATTTTTACGAATTAAGAATATTAAAGAATTTCTATAAAAAAATATGAATATATCTTAAAAATATAATTCAAATAAATAATAATATATTAATAACTTAATTAATAGATTTAATAAACTAAATGATTATTTTCAAGACATTTTTCTGGTTAATTTTAATTAAAATCTAGCAGAGATTTTTAAAAACTTGAATTTAAGTTGTTTAAATTGTAGAATTCCAATGAAGATGGAGTTTTCAATGGGATAAGTCCATTTATGTATTCAAAAATGAATTTTAAACAACAAAAAATTTCAATATTGTTTGAAATTATATTGTCAAATTTTGGTGAAAACAATTATCTCCTTTATAAGTTAGACTATGCCAAATAACAAATCTCATTAACAATTATTGTGCCACACTATAATTGAGTAGAGGGAGATATTGTAATATAAATTATATTAAAATAATAAAATAATACTTACATTAAAAAATTAAAGATATTAATAATAGAATTAATCTCAATCCTAAGTAAAATACTTTAATTTTGAAGTAATTGAAAGTAAATAAATTTTAATATAATTTTTAATAAAAAGAAGATACATAGTTGAAAAATTGCATGTCAAAATAATATTATTTATATCACATGATGTGTAATTTATTCATTGTTTAGATTACATGTAACCATTGAAACAAAAATATAAAAATATTAAAAGAAAAGTTTACTATCAATTATAAATTACATAGTAAAAAAAGAATTTACAATCAAATATTAACATAGAAAAGCTTTATATAGAAAAAACTAAAATAATTTAAATTTAAATTTCCATGTAATTTTACTTTACATTATTAGATTGTTGTCTAATTTATTACATATTTAATATGGAGTTCATAGGTAAGATTTAAAAAAATATATTAATAACTAAAATCAATTTTAATGTGTGCTATAAATCAAACATTTCAAAATACATGTTGAGTAAGCTTTTTTATAATCATTCATATAGAGAATGAGTGGGTTTTATTAGTCCCTATCAAAACAACACTCAAGCAATAAATTTTCCTACTATTAATCGCTGGCACTGCTCAGGTAGGCAGAATATTTCCTCTATCCCTACGGCAAGCTGGATGGTTGAAAGGTTACCATCCAATAGGGTTGAACTAGCTAGGGTAGGCTCCATAACCAACTATAGATAGTTTAGACCATCCTGCTGTTTATGATGACAACGCATCCCTGTCTAACAAGTTCCTTATCTTTCTCATCGAGAGTTTTTATATTATTCGATCTTCCAGATTGCATATGATTTCTCTATGAGGTGTCTGATTGCATATGATTTCTTTACGAGGGATCTGATTGGGGTAAGGGAAAAATTGACAAGGTTCTCTATGAGGTATCTGATTGCATATGATTTCTTTATGAGGGATCTGATTGGGCTAAGGGAAAAATTGAGCCCCTTGTATTTAATGGTATTGTTATTGCAATAATATCGGGCTTGTGATCTTCACTGACCCAAGTAAGAATAGGCCGTTTAAAAAATCATTTATGCAATGGCCTGTTTTTTTGAAAAATCACTCACTGCAGTGGCCTATTTCTTTGAAAAATCACTTACATGGATTAATGTCAACTGATGACTATTTGTGCAGTGGCCTATTTCTTTTACATTTTGGTGTGAAAGTCAAATAGTGGCCTATTTCTTTTACATTTTGGTGTGAAGGTTCGGGCTCTGCAAATATTCATCAGAGTTTTTTTTATCAATTTTCTTTTTGAAATTGGTTGTGGTTCATCGTTTATTGAACTTGTTTACAATCTAAAACAGGTGCCCCTGTAGTCATACTCGTTGAATTCTCTTTACAGAAAAAAGATGGATTAGAACAAACAAGTACATGAAGATGCTAAACTTATCTTGTTTTTACTTTATTTGCAGGTGAAAATGATGCTTTTACACTGTGTTCAGCTAAATGCCAATGTAATAGACACGTCTTATAAAATATTTCTGAATATACCATTCAAATAAAGATGGCCTCTGGTTTATGATATTAATGTGTTTATATGTCTTATAAAATATTTTTGAATCTGCAATTTAAATAAAGATGACCAAAGATGGCCTCTGGTTTGTGCAAAGGTTATGGTGCGTAGCAAAGCCTACTTGTTAACCTTAATTTCGCATGTTCTCAATCAGGGGTTGACTCTGATATTATCAAATGCGTATTTAATGGTATTGTTACTACAATAATACCGGGCTTGTGATCTTCACTGACCCAAGTAAGAATAGGCCAAACCATTTATGCAGTGGCCTGTTTTTTTGAAAAATCACTCACTTGGATTAATGCTAACCCAGGACTATTTGTGCAGTGGCCTATTTCTTTGAAAAATCACTCACATGGATTAATGTTAACCGAGGACTATTTGAGGAGTGGCCTATTTCTTTTACATTTTAACCGAGGACTATTTGAGCAGTGGCCTATTTCTTTTACATTTTGGTGTGAAGGTTCTCGGCTCTGCAAATACTCATCAGAGTTTTTTTTTATCAATTTTCTCTTTCAAATTGGTTTTGGTTGTGGTTCATAGTTTATGTTCAATAAACGCTCACTTGCAAATTTGCTTAAATTTGCTTGTATGCTCAAGACAACTGAGATGCAACTCAAAAAACTACACTTTCTCAACCCCGGCAGGGACTACCGCTACCACAGTGGCTCCCTTGTTTAAACATATTTTGAAATATATAAATCAATTCATCTTTGAAATTTTTGTTGGAAAATTCAAGTTAGTTTAGAATTTACATTTACCCTTTTTACAAATTCTATCCAAATTTTAAATTAAAAATAATAAAACTAAAAATCCGTGAATCAAACTAATGAGCAAAAATATCCAATATCTATTAAATTTTGAAATAAAATAGTTATTCCTATAAGAAGATTAATCTTTCTCTCAATAAAAATGGTTACATCATCTATACTCATGTTTATTTTGAAATGAGGTTTCCTAAGTTTTAATTTAATCATTAATAATTACTAAGTTAAGTTTATGGTGTGGATTTAACATAATATTCTTAGTAATATTCATTAATCAAAAAATGAGATTTTACAAAATGCTATGATCTTTTTGAAATTTTTAATTAAATTGATTAATTAAAAAATATTGTACAAATAAGTATCATATGAAATGATAACCTTAACATGTAAATAGATTATGTTGCAATACTATGTGTCAATACCATGGTTTATTAATACATCATGCCCAAAAATCCATAGCTCATATCCATATGGCACATTAATATGACATTTTTAATTAATCAATTTAATTAAAAGGAAAAAAAACATACTTGTTTTCTCAAAATAAATTTTAACTGTTAGTTCATTTACATTACTAAAAGAGTATTAATAAAAGTTAAATTACTACCATGAATCTAATAATTAATAATTATTGATAATTCCAAAATAACCACTCATAATATACAATAATATTTATTATAAAATAACATAAAACTAAACCAAACAAAAAACACCAAATAAATAAACTATTTGAAGTACAGTTGTGGAGTTACAAAACAATCGGAAGGACACTTGTGGAAAAGAAATTGTGAAAAAGAAATGGAAAAGAAATTGCAGAAAAGAAAACTCGGCATGAAGGTGGGACCATCAAATTGTTTTCCTTTCCATAACATGGGAACATGCCCCTAGGAGAAGTGGATGAAGGTGGGACCATCAAATTGTTTTCCTTGCCATAACATGTGAACATGCCCCCAGGAGAAGTGGCATCAATACACATCTGAATGTCCTTTTTTCGTTCCAACAATGTCATGGTAATTGAGGTTTGCTCAGCCCCATGAATTCGTCAATCACACTATCGAAAATTGAAACCCCAATGCATTAAATAGTCTACTGCAAGAAAACTTGCATGACTCAGAGTTTATTAAGAGATTTGCAAGTTAATATTCATGTTTCTTTTCATTTGTCAACGGTTTCTCCTTGGTATGAGAAAGTGATTGAAATTTATAAGTATAATATATTTGGTAATGTTGTATGTGCTTGTTTGCTTTTGTCATATATCCATATAATAAGGAGGATTAGCTGCAATGGTTGTTGAGTCTTGTGAAAGGGTTGCAACAAATTTGGTATTCTCCAACACTACCTTCACTAAATAAGGACAACATAGTCGCAAGAGAATGCCACTATTTTCTTAACCAAGTTTTATGGATGCATTGGTTTAATGAATCTCATTACCAAGGCCCCCAAGCAATTGAGGCCTGGAAAAGTAACGTTTGCATGAATTTTTCTCAATGTAAACTTGGGTATTTTTTACTGATTCGAATACACCAGATCCAAAAATCCCTGCCTAACATGGATTTTGAGGTCGTACAAGTATAGTTTCTTGAGATTGACAAATCCATTTAAATTAGGACCTCATTTGCAGCACCAAACTGCATAGCTATGTTTACAAAACCTTTTTAATGCAGGTTTCACTTGTAGCACTGCGTAGCTATGTTTACAAAACCTTTTTAACGCGGGTTTCACTTGTAGCTCTTGATTGTGTATTTATGTTTTGCATATAATGATACATCAACCAATTTAGTGCCCATCTCTTAATTTCATACACATCTCTTGAATTTCCAAAATGCATAGCAAACTATGGGCCAGTCAGAATGATTATGTTCAATTGGCTCCCTACATTATATAACTTGGGTATATTTTTGTGTCACAATTTTTATAAATCTCACCAATTTATTAAGGATACAAACAACAAGTATCAAGAAACATCATTAAATTGCAAAACAATGTTTATTTTTTAAATGTTATTCATTATACCTCTTCCTTTGAATAAGTTCTCTCACATTTATTTGCAAATCGAAGAGAAATAGACGTGACAATCCATAAAAGTAGTTCGAGTGGTGGGTGGTGTAGATATATTCAAGTCTCTTTTATCTGATGCTTGCTGCAAGATGGTTAATTTGATATATGGATCACTTGACCTTTTTCTTTCTGTGAATTGGATAGAATGCCAGGCGGTGGTACACAACAGCCTGTGGGGATCATTCCCTACTTCTACAAAAGGAAATTTAGTGTCCCCAAATCCTAGACTTATGTTGCCAATGAAAGGGATGGCTGGTTGTGAGAAACACAAAGAAATGAAGGGTAGAGGCAGAGGGAGATTCAAGGGCTTCAAGCATGAAAAACCTAAGAATAAGGAATGGGAAAGTGCATTGATTGGCAATCATTATGGTTCAAGTAGTAGATATAATGACTAGGACAGTGTAAAAGAGACGTTACAGGATTTAGGAAATGATAACTTTAATGGGGAGTAAGTATAGATATATTTGACATCTTTATTGGTCAACGTCTCTATTGGTGCAAGAAAAGAAGAAGCATATATTCCGTTTTTTTCAATACTTTTAAATTATGATCTAATCACTCACTGTGAAGTCCAATGGAGAAGTCCAACGACTGAGTCCATCCAGCGTGGGAAGACAACACCTATACGAATTGAACAAAGCACACACATTGTTACTTCCCTCCAAGCCTATCGGATGGAAAACAATGATATTTAGGACACGTTTCCATATTTCCTTCTATAGCAGACCATGGAAATTTAAAGTTAGAAAACTTAGATGTTTGGTATCTTTAGCATTTGTAGCATAAACTACTCTTTTGGTAGAATAAGGTCCACCTATCCCCCAGAGAGTATAGCAAGAGTAAGGTCCACCTATCACCTGGAGAGTATAGCAACAAATTTCCGTTTATTTTTCATTTCTTGTTGTGGATAGGATCCTCTTTTACTACGTCTCTTCCTGGCTACCTAGATGAGCATAGTTTTGATTGTTAGACTATATGTTGTTGTTGTGTTTGTAGGCCAAGTATGGTGCGCTCAAGGCTTGCCAATGGTGCCTTGGGATGAGTAGAGTGATGAGCTTTGATGGATGGGTGGGGTAATGATCTTAAAATTGAAAGCTAATCTTAATGTATACATTCCTTGTCCTCCTTATTAAATAATGCAACTATAAACTATTTTCCTTCTTTCCCTCAAATCGCTATTCTCAGTTTGAAGACAGAATACAAATATGTGACATGTATTACTTATGAGCATGTCGCTTTAAGCTTGCTCCACACCTTGTGAGCCTCGAAGCCTTGGGCCAATAAAGGATTCAACTCCTAAAAGGTTAATGAAGCTATTGGAAAATGTTACAACAAAATGTTATTCCAAGTGATACTTTGGGTTAATTCTTTTGCACCCCAATTAACTCTACCTTAGATTCCTGCTATCTGCAATTACTACCTACTATTATGTCCAAATAAACACGAGTTGAGTACATACTATTATGCCCAAATAAACACCAGTCAAGTCATAGTGACAAAGTGTTGTGAGTCTCGTTACTCTCATGTCTCTACCTATTCTCACGCTGAAACATCAACGGAATTGCAGTGCCTGGATGACTCAATCAAATTCCATGCATGACGATAATATGTAACTATTTTTATGCAAGCATTGCATTTGCAAATTTAAAGCTAAAACAAAAATTATGATAAGCTTATTAGAATGATTTTTCACACTCCTAAAATGATAAGCTTATTAAATTGAAATTGATGATTTGAACATTCTTTCAAAAAATCGGCTTCGAGATAACGGTTTCAAAAATAATAACATGTGTCCAAAAACATTGCACTTCTAACAAAAATCCAACAATAATAGATTGTCTATTTCTTTATTTATAAGGCATTCATGTTGGCATAATCACACAAGGTCTTTAAATTCAACATAAGCCTCAAGAAAACATTATTGTAGTAAAATTTCATTGTAACATGGTCATTACAATTTTTATCTAAAAAACATTATATGCTATTTCCTTCCCAAAAAAAAATCCACTACCACATCTAATGCCATCTATAAAATTATGATAAATCTAAAAGATATAAATCACAATTCATTCAAGCAGCAGATGTACTACCATAACAGATACATTATTATCGAACATTACCTGTCCTTGTTATCTATAAATTAAATACACACACAGTGTTTGATCATTTAATAAAGTTTCACATTTAACGGACTGAACTTATAACGAACCATTAAATGGTTCTCAGATAGATAAACGTTATGGAGAACGTTACAGGCCTGTTTCCATTACCATTCAATTTTGCCGTGGCCAAAATGATCCAACCCATGCACTGTCCAATATATTAAAAGAAAAGCAATGTGCAACGGATATCATCCAAAACGGCGCTATCTGGCCTCAAAGGTGCCACTCACCCACCCTTTGTTTGCCTCCATTTGTTCGCTCCATTGCTCCGACATTATAAACACTTTTGACACCTCCCCTGCAACATATCTTGTATCAGGCCTCTTCTCGGGGTCTGGATCAACACAGGAAGAGGCAATTCTCGCTAACCGCTTTGCGCAATCTAAAGGAAAGGAGTCCTTCAGCCCAGGATCGATCCAGGATCTCAGCCTTCCTGTAAAGTTATTGTCCGACTCCGAAAAAAGAATATTCAGAGTCTGGATGAGGCCAATTCTCTTCATACGCCGGCCGCCCTCGTCCGCCTGAACATATCTTATCGGCTCGTGGCCGGAAAGGAGCTCCAACAACACCACGCCCAACGCAAACACATCTGTCTTCTGCGAGATGATGCCACTGGCTATGTATTCCGGCGCCATGTACCCCTGCGTGCCTGTAATTTTCAGGCTGGAATGTTCATGCAAAGTTCTGGCCTGAACATTCGCATTCGAATCCCCTTGTGTATCAAAAATGCCGTCGGTGTCGTATTCCCCAGCAAGATAAGAGGAGCCCAGATGACAGATCCGCGCTCTGTAACCAGGCTCTGTGACGAGAATGCTGCTGGACTTTATATAATTATGGACGTAATTTACATTGCTGTAGTGGTGCAGGTATTCGAGCCCCTGCGCCACGTCTACGGCAATCTGCATCCGAGAAATCCAGGAACCGAGGATCGTGAATCCGGGCACGTTGCTGCCCCTCAGGCAGTTCGTAAGGGTCGATCCGTTGACGTATTCGAAGACGAGATATAGCATCTGTCCTTCGCAGCAGCCTCCCAAGAGCTTGACTATGCTGGCGTGGTGGGCATTACAAATTCCTCTGAGCCCTGTCCTGAAATCTCCGATTTTTCTCTTTTGCTTTCTCACAGTGACCGCCACCGTCTTCCCCTTGAGAAGACACTTCCAGACGGACGATTTCCCTATTCTTCCAGAGGCGAATTGAGTGGTGGCATCTGCGATTTCTTTGTATGTGTAGAGAATGGGATTTTCAGGGAGGGAGTCCCTAAGAGTCGCGAGCGAATTGGCAGCGCTGGTTGAGAAGAGACTGGAGCCACCGCTGCCGTCCGCTCTCCTGCTGGGGCCATTTATTTGTGATGATCTCAAGCGATTCGGCTCTTCCACCATGTGGAGTTTGAGCTTGCACATGCTTTCTCACTTCCGATAACGCAGAAATTCAAATTCTCATATTTTTAAGACTAGGAAGCTTTTCAAATCGCCATGAATTATTTTTTGTGCCAGAGAAGACTTAATCTGCAAAGAAGACTTCAGCGTTTCAAATCGCCATGAATGATTTTTTGTGCCCGGGGAGACTTAATCTGCAAAACACAGATGCTATTTAAAATAGCGGGGTTCAGGCCTGGAATTTCAAATTCCCTCTTCTCGTAAAATGAAAATTTCATAATAATTTTCCATTTTTCAAGTTTACAAATTTAATAGCGGGGTTCAGGCTTGGAATTTCAAATTCCTTCTTCTCGTCAAATGAAAATTTCATAATAATTTTCCATTTCTCAGGTTTACATTTACTTAAATTTGTGAGTGTCCGCAAGTCGTACCCAATTTAAAACAAATCTGACAAGGAAATACTCTTAAACTACTGCTAAAATAGTTTACTCAGAAAATCATGATAAATCACACCGCAATCGCAATAAATCACAGTAACATAAATATATCTATATATCACAGTAAACATTTATTCATTTATTCAGAAATACATTTTTTCTCTGATATATTTGTATTCTACAAGTTCAAGGTTACCATTTATTTCCGCAAACTTTCCACAAACGATTATATAGATAAAAGAAGTTTTCTTCTTCCCAGATTCAAGATCCAACGTCAGGAGAAAGCACTGGAATTTTGGCCAAGTAAAACAACACACCAACATTACAGCATAAAGCAAAATTGAATTCATAACAAAGACTGGTTGAAATCAGCTAGATATTTTATGCTATGAATGATATAGGTAATGTTGGAACAAAACACCATAATAAACAATGTAGAGACACTAATGGATTTTGGACTTTGAAAATCATGAAATTATAACTGAAAAAAAGTTAGGAAAGGTGTTGTACCAGACTGCAGAGACATTCACTGGATTTTGGAGTTAGAAAATCAAGAAATTATAACTGAGAAAGAATAAAGAAAATTGGTATACCGGTGACAATTGATGTCAGATTGGAAGCATCGATTCCTTGAGTAACTTCTTCAATTGCGGAGGCCGATCCAAGGGAGGCACACATGCTGAGCATGTTGGCAGGCAGAGGCATGTAATAATTATCCTGTCCTATCATGCACTGAATAGGAACCGCCTTCAGAGCCCTAACCTCTTGCAGCTCTTTGTGTAGCCATCTGTTCTCGCAGCACCACTTCAGAACCTCGTAGTCTACTTCTGTCTGCTTCAACTTTGTCCTGCAAAACCACAGAACTTACATTAATGGCCGCAAAATTACATCCACGGTATAGTATTTCTTTTTTCTTTTTGCTTTTTAAAGGTCACTGAAATGAATTTTTACGGCGCTCCTGTTCTTAAACCAGACCTCCATCCGCCGAGGTCGCAAATTCAAATTCCTGGCCAGGGCGTTCTTCTGTTTCTGCTAATATCCCGATTTAAAAAACCGGATCAGTGTGTAATCTTAAATCCATGAATCGCTAAGGGTTCAAAAAGAAACGAAACGATAAAAGATCATTGCGATTAAAGATTAAACGATGCATTACCGGATTCAGAGTGTTGTGCTCCAACAACTTTCCTCCAAGAGTGCAGACTGCTCCTTGGAAAGCCGAAGCTTTTTCTTCGTCGAACCTCACTTCTACCCTTCGCTGGTCCTCGAACTCACGTCGCAGGTTCGATACTTCTCTGCCTCCAACTCAAAAATTCTTTCACGTCGCAGGTTCGATCCTTCTCTACTTCACTACCACGGAACCAGTGTCAACCGTTCGCAAGGTATAGGCCTGGAGAACTGACGAATACTCAGAGAGTCGGACTCATTGATCGAGAGAACGCGATTCAAGTTTATCCCTCCACCGCGCACAAACCCCGACGGATTCGACTCCGCGACCATTACCTCTTCTCGGCCTGCAAACAAAGAACGGTGTCAAACATAGACAAAAACGCAAAGCATATGCACAATCAAAGAAGTCACAAAAGCGAAACTGTGGACGTATACGCACAGTTCTGGGACATGAACCAAAGAAAACAACGCATATACACAGTCCAAGAAGACACAAACCAACCCAAAAAAGGACCGATTCGATCATATAGAATAAAGGTGGTGGGTGGTAAAATGAAAGGTTGAAAATATTGGAAAATTATCTGCATTTTTTAATTATCCATAAAATTCTGTAAATATTTAATTTTATATATGAAATATAAATCAAAATGACGGGTTATTTGTTTATTTATGGGATTAAATAAATTGTATTGTTATAATCAATTTATGACCAAATCGTCTTTCGATTAAGATAATGTATTAATCATAAATTGGTCAACGCTTTGAACCAGTTAATATGGCCCATCTTCAACACAAGGTCCATCCTCTAGATCAAATATATAACATGATATTTGTTTATCAAATATATAACAAACGCTTTGTTTTACGGGGAAGTCGAACAGTCAACTGTTGAAGTCTACACATATGGAGATAGAGGGAAAATTCATCACAATAAAAAAAATAACATTGCAGGTTATTATTTGTTTTTTCAATATTATTATATTAATATAGATTCTTGGCAAATGCGGAAGTCATACACATGAGGAGAGACAGGAAATTTCAGTAAAGTAAAATAAAAATCTTCAATGTTAATATATAATATAGATTTTTTTTTCTTTTATCATTGTAAATTTTAACTAATAAAAATATTAGCGATAAGTAAACGTGAAATACATCTTTAGCATAAGAATAAAGAGATGTTGCGCGGTAGGTTTATGCTAAGTAAAGGTGAAAACATCATTAGCATAAGAAAGAGATTTTGCACGGGAGGTTATATAAGTAAGTGAAACATCATTAACATTAAGGAATAATAGTTTATGGTGATATTTTTATGTTTAATTCAAGTATCACATCATATAATGAATTATTATTAGTTATTTAGAGAAATAATTCATTTTTATTTTAATTGTAATTAAGCAATCACTTATATAAATATTCATTTATTTTATTTTATATAATTGTTCATCTATAATATCATAACGATTTTATTTTTTATTTATTAATATAAATGATATGTATTAGTAAATAATTAAAAGAAACTTAAAGTATAAAAAGTTATCTTTCAAAATAGTATTATTCATTGATTTTTCCCTTTAATTTGTGAATTACTTATTATTTCTTTTTTTTTTATTTGGGTATTTTATTTATGTGATTTATTTTAACATTTTTGCTATGAAATAATATTATTTATTTTTTTTATATTAATTGAGGTATTTTATTCATAACATTTAGCATTAAATGGACTAGGTTTGGTCACCTAGTCATTTTACCATGTTTACTATGAAGTGGTATTATTCATTTTTTTTTATCCTTTTCAATGTGTAAAGTTATGTTGGTCGTGTTGGACCCGCCAACATGTCAGGGGATCTCCTTGGTAAGAAGTCCCAACTAAACCTCAGAACTTTTCGAGTAGGAGTCCTTGCATTGGGTAGTACAGTAGTGCCTTGACTGCGATACCGTGTAGAGGTAAGCAAGATAACTTTGTCAAAAGCAAGTGTGTGACCTTGCAGTGAGTCAAGAGAGATACATGGGGAGGTTCTAACACACAAAGGGGAAAAGGAAGTGTGTCCCTTAGAAGCCTGTAATAGCACACAACCTAAAAGGAACACACAAATCGAATGACATCACAAGCTGGAAAGAAGAATAGTCGACAATCCAAAGTGATGGGTTAAACCAACAACACGACTTCAACAAGATTCATACAACCGTATACAAAATAGCTCATACAAAAATGCGTAAGTTAAACAACATATATTGCTGAAGTAACCAGAATAGTTGAACTACAATAACAACATATGCATGAAGATGTGCTAGCTATGTTATATAATATAAAGTGACAGTTCCATCCATATATACAACCATTGAGAGCCTCCAACCCCAATAATGGAACATTACAGTCAACACTGCCTGCTCCTCCAAAGAGATGTACTCACTCTACATTGTGGAGAAGCCAAGGCTCGTCACAACACTCTCCAAGCCTTCTCTAGCCAATGCCTATCCAAAAGCTTGGCTCCCAAAAATTTCGTTCTATGAGTTACGAGGTTCTATATATAGAAAAGGTGGGGTGACCCTTGACATTCCCCTTTGTGTCTTGGACTACCATAATGATTCTTCAACTTCATTACATATAACCCTTTACATTTCATATGAAAAATTGTATTCTACTAAGGACACTTGGAATTTCACTTTGCATTACATTTGATTACAATACATACAACTCATAGTAGTGACGTGGTCAAGACAATTCATCATACAACTCAACATGG
This sequence comes from Pinus taeda, assembly GCA_000404065.3. Classification (NCBI taxonomy): domain Eukaryota; kingdom Viridiplantae; phylum Streptophyta; class Pinopsida; order Pinales; family Pinaceae; genus Pinus; species Pinus taeda. The sequence goes on along the minus strand of APFE031023451.1, from coordinate 6,017 downwards.
CATCACTAACATGTACTGGCTGACTGTGGTGTCCATGTGAAGCTACTATGCTGCTGAGTGATAGATTTGTTCTTGGACGTGCTTCTTCTTCACCTTCATATGGCTTGGTGTTGTGGGGTCTCCAATGGTCTTGGTTTTGCAAGATGGTTTCGTGCATGTACTACTTTTGCTTGCTGCTTGATGTGCTTTATATGTTCGTCTAGCTACAAGCAAGTCTTCTAGCATGCACTCCTTCTTCATCCCATTCATTGTCTTTCCATGTTCCATCCATGTACATGTTCCTGCAATTCACTCATGATAGGCAACATCAAATCTAAAAATCTCCTAGTCTAGCATGATGCATTATTTTCTGTGTTTGGGTCCAGGTGACCAGGAGGGAGGAAAGGACATTGAAACTGCGCAAAGCAAAACTGAGGCTGGGATGAGGGACTTCGGAGCTCAGTCTGCACTATCGGGAAAAATTACGCAGTGATCACTGGGAGGCAGAATTGCACAGTGAAAGTCACATGTGTCAGCTGCAAGATGGGACCTTGAGGGGTACAATTTCTGCGCAGTTTCCTAGGGAGGATAGAGCATGGATGCAGATGGACTACTGGGCATTTCTGCGCAGTTTCTAGAGGGAAGACATAGTGGGTCTGCAGGGCATTTCTGCATAGTTTTGACAGGGAAGACAGAGCGGGGCTGCTAGGAAGTTCTGTGCAGTTTCTAGAGGGAATACAGAGCATTGTTTCTGAAGAATCTACTACGTAGTTTTCAAAGGGAAGACAAGATAGACCACTCAGGAGACCAGCTAGGAATTCTGCACAGTTTCCTAGAGTAGTGTAGAGTAGGCCAACAGAGGACTTGCGGGACAGAGCTACGCAATCTCTGGAGACAGTGCAGAGCAAGGCAATAGAGGCCTTGCTAATCATGATTGCATAGTTTCTAAAGCAAGTGTGGGGCAAGCAGTAGGGGAAATAGTTGGGCATGTGTGGATAGTTTTGGACAATAGTGAAGTCCTGGGTCTCATTTCAGTGCAGGTTTCTGGTAGACTAGAGAGAGGCTGAATAAACTATGCTTGAGAAATGCGAAGTTCAGTTAGGGCATGGAGGCAATTTTGCGCAATTCTGGGAGACAAACATGTTGCTCACTTCGGGATTGCACAGTACAGTTGTCCTCAAGGACAACCTCAAGCACTGTGCAGTTCTAGACAACAGAGCAGGGGCACTGAGGGCTAAGACTACGTAGTGCTGCTCAATCGAGGTCCAGCCGAAGGAGGTCGTCTGGTCAAGTCGATTTTAAGGAAAATGGCTTTGTGTCGAAAGCAAGTGAATTTGTGCAAACTCACAATGTGATCATACACTTAACATATTTTGATGGCAAGAGAGCACAGACCAACAAAACAAAACATGTGCTCAGTGAGACTGTCTTAAAGCTGAGTGTGATAAGTGCGATACTTAAGATAGACTTTCAGAAGACTGTGATGACACTTGCGCGACTGTGCTTACAACTTTGTTTGTGAGTGCGAGCAATGTTCACAAAGTGAAGATAGCTCATGCACATAAAGGCAAACCTTAAAAATCACTAGAAAAAAATATAACACATCTTCAACAATATAAGTACTAAAATAACAGAAATAGTTCAACTATATTAGTACAGGTTAAGAAAACATGCATTACGAATGTTTAAAGAATAGTCTTACAAATGGATACAAAACAAGCGTGAAAACGTGTTGGCCTGAGATAGGCTTCTGAATTAAGAAAAAGATCCAAGACACATCTATACACCATACATCACTAGTCTCAGTAGTGGAACATTGGATCCACTCCTCACTCCTCAAAGAATAGATTATAGACTCTCAAGGCTATGTGGGAGGAGCCAAGGTGAAAAGTATTTTGCATGTACAAATTAGGGAGTATATATAGCCAAGGGTGAAATAGAACCTTGTGACTCTTCGACTTCCCTCATGACTGTTTGACTTACATGAATCTTCAACTTCATCTGTGGGTCTCTTTGATCCGAATTAGATCCATCAAAGACTGGCAAAGAACCATGATTGTGTCAGGTCGGGATGAATCTCTAAAAATTCCAAAAACAGCGATAAAAAACACCTTGAACCAGTGGCAATGGCAGCCAACGTGGAACGACGAGGACCTTGGTCAAAGCGCGCTGACCGAGGCCCATGGAGACCATGTAGGAGGTCAAAGTAGCCCCTGGGATCCATGGATCGGGAAAAGGAGGTGATGTTTGATGCACGATTAGCGCCTAGCGCTAATCATGCATCACTGGGCGAACAGGGCCGAAATGGGGGAAGCCCGAGCACTTGGACGCATGGCGAACCAGAGAACCACGACCGAGAAAGGAAAAAAGTGCTAATCGTACAAGGCGGGACCCACGCTCTGGAAACCGGTGGTATTGATTAGGGCGCCCTCAAACGGTAAACGGGTTGGAGAAAGCGGAGTGATCCCACTTAACGATCGGCGCGTGGCGGCGAAGGTGAGAGAAAACCACAGTTGATCGCGCATTATAGGTCAAGCAGGTCAACCACGCGGGACGTGCGTATGACGTTGGATCTGGGGGACCCGGATCAGACGGTTGAGATTGCGCCCGATGGAGGAAGCGGAATCGACGAAGGATTAAACTGCGTTTGTAAAGATTTGAGGTCCGTTTGATCACCACAGTGGAGGAAAACCACATCCACGATGTAACTGAAGAAACGAATTGACGAGCAGGCTGGCGCTGTTTAGATGGTGACACGTGGCCACACCTTGAGCGTTCATGCTGACGCCGAACATGGAACTCCAAGCGTAGCTGCAGAAGGTGAATCGACAGAGGCAGAAGAGGAACCGAACGGGTATGGGGACGAATGGCTAAAAGCCATGAACAATAAAATAGAATACATAGTCGAAGACTGAGAGACAGAAACCAGAGAAGAAGGGAGTAAAGCAACAACAGGAAGAGATAGAGAGTCGAGCTGACCAGTGGCAACATTGAGCACCAGAGCTTGAAGATTCAAGCCATCCCATAGAGGAATCTATCCGGACTAAGCATCATATTTGGCTTTGTCCATTGTAGACCTAAAGGTCACAGAGCTGGTAGGAAGAAGAAGAGTATGTGTACTCTAGTGGCTTGGGGAATCCAAGAATCACCCTGCCAAGCAAACTTACTTCAGGAGAACTCCCATCGAGTCCCTGCATTGTAATTCTTTGCTTGGCAGGCCACTGAAAGTTGGACCAGAGACGTAGCCTTGGAGAATAGGGTGAACTCCTTATTAAAATTGCTTGTGTCTTTGTGGTTGCTTACTGTATTTCTCTGTTGTCTTTCCATTTAAATTTCTGTGTATTGGCAATCTGATCGATTTGTTGCTTAAATAACACAGAACACACACCGGAACATGAGTCTGTAATACCTTTTGTTTAATAAAACTTCAACTGATGTCACTCATAGAGTGATTATCAGATAAAGTGGTATCAGAGCAGTAGGCTGTAAGGTTAGACAAGCTTGTGTTGGTTTAGCTGTGAATGCTCACTAGATCAAAGCTCAAATTAGGAGAAGGAGAGTTGGTGGAAACTAATCCTGAAATTGGGAAAGTCTATCCTCGGAAGACAACGTTAAAGGAAGGTTATATGGGGCCAGACCCTCAATTCATAGAAAGTTTCCTAGCTATAAAGTCTATGGTAGAAGAAATGTATAGGGACTTTAGAAAGCATAAGGATGAAGATTCATCAGGTTCTAAACAAGATAGAGAAAAATATTAGTCTCATTCCCATGACCACTCAAAAGGAAAGGGGAAAGAGGAAAGCTTTCTCACACCTCCTAATAGCCTTGTGCATAATAAGAAAGAATCTTTGATTAAGTTAGATGATAAATTTGATTTGCCTATATATGATGGAGAGCTAAATGCTGAAAAGTTGGACAATTGGATTAGACAAATTGATGTATATTGCAGGGTACAAAACATAGACTCGGACAAGAGTAAGATTCAGCTGGCAAGCTTACGCCTAGGAGGCACTACCTTAGTTTGGTGGGAAGGCAGAACCCAAGCTGATATGAAGAAGCATGGTAAGACCATCTCTGTCTGGAGTGAATTTGTTGCTGCAATCAAAAAGCAGTTCTATCCATTGGCCTACATGCAACAAGCCATGATGAGTTGGAAAACTCTTCGGCAGTTGAAAGGGAAAAGTGTGCAAGGGTATACTCAAGAGTTCAGAAAGAGAGCATTGACGTTGGGTATCTTGTTAGACTCACCAGAAATTCTTTTGAAGTACATTGGTGGTCTACACAACTTCATGAGGCATACCATCCTCATGTTTAATCCCACTAGTATAGATGAGGTATATGTACAAGCTACTCATCTAGAAGCTAGAGGAAAGAATGGAAATCCAGAAGTTGGGGGACCATCCCAACCCACTGTGAGCAAGAGCAAGGAGAAAAGAAAGCAGAAGTGGAAAGCAAGGAAGGCTAACACTGCACAGAAAAGCAAAGCTTCATGCACTCACTATAAAAAGGATGGGCATGATGATGAGCACTGTTGGATTCTGCATCCAGAGCTGAGGCCTAAGAAGTCCGAGGGCAAGAAGAAGAAGATTGCTGCAACTATTCAGAAATATTTGGGGTCAGACTCGGGAGCTAAAACAATCATTGCAACGACAGGTATAAAAGGTAAGAATTCTGAAGCATCTACTAGTAATTCTACTCAATCTGTTATTGATGAAGAACATGAGAGAAAAAGACATGAGCTTTTCCATATTCGAGTTGTTTCCAAAACTCAAAAGATTGATACTTTGTTTGATAGTGGCTCACAAGTAAATCTAATTTCTGAAGCAATTGTAAAGAAATTGGGATTAGCAACTACAACTCATAAGAAACCATACCCATTAGGATGGTTGAATGATAAAGCACAACTACAAGTGACTAGACAGTGCAAACTCAAGTTTTTTTTTGGGTCATCATTTGTAGATGAGGTTGAGTTAGATGTAATTCCTTTGGATATATGTGGAATTGTTTTAGGAAGTCCTTACTTGTATGATAGAAAGGTTATTTTCTATAGAGCTGAGAACAAGTATCTACTTGTTAAAGGTGGAATCGAATACTTTGTTAGAGCTCACAAGCTCGAGAATAATTATACTCTCATAAACTCAAGACAAATGAAAAGAATGATAAATTCATGCAAACAGTTCCTACTGATGGTTGTAAAGGAAAAGAAACCTGATAAAACCAATGTATTTGAGGGCCATAATGTTGATCAACAAGCTGATATAGAAAAGATTGTTTCAGAATATGATGTCTTGTTCCAAGAACCTAAAGGTCTGCCACCCAAAAAGGGAATAATACATGATATTATTTTGCAGCAAGATATTCCATTGCCTAACATTGGGATGTATCGGTTTTCTGCTTTAGAGAATGCTGAAAACAAGAAGCAGGTGCAGGAGTTGCTCGAGAAAGGGTTCATCAGGCCTAGCACATCACCATGTGGGTCATTGATCGTTTTGGTGAGAAAGAAAGATGGCTCGTGGAGAATGTGCATTGACTACTGAGCACTGAATAAGATAATAATAAAAAATAGTTATCCCCTTCCTCACATAGATGATCTTTTAGATCAATTGAAGGAAGTTGTTTATTTCACCAAGCTGGATTTGCACAATGGATAGCATCAGGTCAGAGTTGCAGAGCAAGATGCATGGAATACTGCTTTCAAAACAAAGCAGGGATTGTATGAATGGTTGGTTATGCCTTTTGGCCTAACTAATGCTCCTGCTACTTTCCATGAGATTAATGAATGATGTACTCAGACCTTTTCTTGATGATTTTTTTATTGTGTATCTAGATGACATTCTGATTTTTAGTAAAATGTGGGAAGAACATTTAAGGCATGTTAAGCAGACATTAGATGTTTTGAAAAGAGAAAAACTTTATGCTAAACTCTCCAAATGTGAATTTGGCAAAACCTCTCTAAATTATTTGGGTCACATAGTAGGGGGAGGTGAATTGAAAATAGATCCCTCTAAAGTGGCAGTCATTGTAAACTGGCCTAAACC